>JAVIWC010000058.1:0-155303 GCA_031894815.1 Creontiades dilutus | reverse complement strand
TTTGACAACACCTGATTTCATGCAAATGCTTTGGTTCAATGATAAACCTTCGTAATCGAACAAGGAAAATAAATTTTTAACCTCCCTTTAAAAATTGTTGGTTTACGTTTCAAGATTCAGAGGATGAGATTCAAAAAATCCAATAAAAAATATTAATAATCTGTCAGTCCACTGTACGCCGCCCGCCGCACAGTGGGCTAAATCACCAATTTAGGTGGACAAAATTCTGAAACTTGTCCATATTCAACCTTTGGGTTCCCAGATTGGGGAAAAAATAATTTAAAAAATCGAACTAGTTTTTTGACACGATTGGCGTGCACACAGTGGTCTAAAATCAAATTGATTTGCCAAAATTTAAAACTTTCCTACATTTAAAGATTGAAGTCCCAGAATACGGAATAATATTATAAAATCTAATTAATTTTTTGACACGATTGGGAGGCACACAAATCAAATTGATTAGCTGAAATTTGACTGAAAAAAATTATGTATCTCCCAAAACGCACAAAACCACAAAAATTCTTTGCAACATTTAAAAACTAGAAGGATTGATGAAACAAATCCTGCAAACAAATCCGTGGAATAACTTTAATATAGTTTTTCGTTTTTGAATAGGGGCATACATTTACAAATTGCTAAGTTAAATCTACAGGTAGAATGCAATGTATATTCAACAACGAATGTAGAAGTTTATATCTTACCTGTCTCAGCAATGTCCATTGTTGAATAAAAGCAATAAAACTTCGCGCTACACACACCTTGAACATAATGAATGGCCATCGAATAAAGATAATCCTACTGCCGGTTATCAGGCACTTGTGTAAACATGACTGATTCACTCCTTTACTATTTGTTTATAAACACGGTATGGCGGGAAATATTAGTATTAGGAGTCTCACTAACTAATAACAAAAAGGTAAAGCACTCAGAAATTCCAAACTTTTGACTTGACTTTTGTCCACCTAAATTGGTGATTTCGCCAACTGTGCGCCGTCCTGAGCTTTCCTCTGAAACTACTGGATTAAATTTGATCTATTGAAAAATCGAAATCTCAAGAAGTTTCGAATTAAGAGGGCAGTTTTGGTTTGTTTGATTAAGATGGATTTTAGTTTCCTGATTCGAATGAAACCGCTCGGGTTAATGTACGATCACGTGTTCGCTCACCACCTGAAAAATCTATCAGTCGGAGATAGATCGCGTGGTTGGTGGCAGCTTAAGTCTTTTTGTCTCGAACGCACTTACAACAGTAAAGTAAACTAAAGTAAACAAGAATTTCACCTTGGATTTTCGTCCGACTACCCGGAGGTGTCGCGGACTTCGCCAGCCGTCATCCAGAGTGGATCGGAACTAGGTCTGACGATTTCGCTCGCGGCTTCCCATTGCCTCACGCCCCTGGGTTGGGAGCGTTTTGGATTCACGTGATATCGAGATCAGAGGTGAACTGTCTAACGACGGGACAGGTATACAACACTTGATAGGATTTTGGCCCTAATCATTGGTGCCAGCCGGATTCGAACCGGGGCAATCAGTACTCCCACTGAAAGTAAACAGCTAGAGGACTGACTCTCCAGCTCGCTCAGACAACCTGTCGCACGCACTTACAAGATTTTTAGGCTCGAGGTGACGAGTTTAGATAGTTAATGTGCCACAGATTACGTCTAATATACATACTCCAGTGATTTACGTAGAAGGCCTATCTAGCAGAAAAATATTAAACTTCTGTAATAATTTGCGGCATTTTTGTTGTTGCGTTGGGCTTGCCAGTATTAAATAAAGGAATAAAATAAATAAATAAACCTACTGGAAGGGCTCCACCAACCGAAGGTTGGGATATTGTGTGCAGAAAATGAGAAAGGGGACGTTTAATATTCAAAGTTAGACTTAAGCCTGTGGAGTCAAATGGTCTTTGAACCAGTGACTTCTGTTCACCGGTTAAAGCTGTTTGACCATCAATTAAAGACTCTCCAGGCCGAAAAGAAACGAGAGAAAACGGTGATCGAATAATGGAAATTAGCTGGATAAAGGAAGGGTAGACCGGGGGGGGGGGGGGGGGAGGTTTTCCGCGGAAAAACCAGCCGAGCGTATCGAAGGTTTGAACAAAGCAGGGTTGGAAATATCTGAGCGAAATTACATTCGGGGGTTGGGACGGGCGGCTGTGGCGCTCCCGCGGGAGGAACGGAAAAGTTGAGAGTTGGCCGCGAAGTCCACGTCAGTTTTTCGAGGGTTAAAATGCGAGGGGGTCCCCTCGAGGGCAGTTGTTGTTATTGGCCGGTCACCGTTCGGCGATTACGGGTGGTCAATGACTGGTGCAGGGGGCGTATCGGTTACCTCCTTGTAATGAGCGTCCCATTAAGGCTGCGGCGAACAGTCGTCCGAAATGAAAAAATAAACCTGAACATGATTTGACTGGTACAGATAGAATAATATTCATTTCAACTATCCAAGGGAGAAATAGTTAGTTTGCCCTTCCCGATTCTTGAATCTGCCGTCTAGGGAGATAGCAGACGCCTACCAGCGTCTGGGACATCCTCTGGGCGTTGCGCAGAGGTCTTAAATAAAGACAAACGTGAACTTGATTCTACCTATCTATTTCCCAATTGCAAAGAAGTCGTTCTATTCCAGGAGCCCAGGCTCAAAAACATGACTGATTTCATTATTTGGGTCGCGTTGAGTTCGGAGGGCTGAAAATTGCACAAAATATTTTTGTTTTATTCTTGCGTATCTATTTTTAGAATGGGCGTTAGGAGCATGTAAGTGTACTGGGGCGAACTCGTATCGCTTTTTATGGCTCGAATATACGATTACCACTATGCCGCACTGAGGCTTTTAACGGACCTCCTATAATAGGGCACTGTATTTCCTACATATACTGTAATGGTATAAATATTTCTGATTTTTATGGTGGAGCAAAATTTCGGAAGTGCATTATGATCATACTAGGTATATGGATATTTTGTATTATTTTAGGTATATTTTCAGATGATACATACGCAGTGACATTTTATTTTTTAATTATTATTTTCTAATGTTAATTGTGTTTTTTGTTTTTTGAAGTGCCGGAGCTTAACCCCACCAGCCCTCGCAAGTTTCTTATAAACTTTTAGGCTAGTGGGCAATTATTATATTGATCTACGAATCTTGGATATGTGCATTTTATTCATGTTACTAATAAATAATTGAATAAATGAATAGTTCTCATGGGATCCTCATTGCAACTCGGCACTTGATGCTTCCTTTGACAGTTTCCCAATTCAGGTGCTCCGCTGTTCAAGAAGAATCAACTACTTCTTTGCAATTAGTACAATATCAAGTCAATGACAAACAGAAGTTCCAAATCAAGAAAAACGTCAACTTGATGCTTCCTGTACAGGAAAACACTTGTATTGGGAAACTCTACAAGGGAATATGAAGTGCCGCATTGCAACGAGGGTCCCATGAGGACTGTGCCTGGTAGAGTATTTGTATACATACCTTGTTTCCAGACGATAACTCTCAAATGTTGCAGATAAAAATTTACAGTTAAATGGTCCAAAATATGGCCGAAAATTGATTTTGAACAATAAAAGTACGTGGGTGTCTATTACACATTATTTTTTTGTGTTGAGTCGGTCAACGAAAGTGACGCATACAAAAGTTGAAACATGAGCAATACAAATTCTATACAAAATTAGTTTTTCCACCATTTAGCAGCCAACATATTTCTTTCTAACGATCGTTTTTAGTTTCTTTGAAAATTTGCCAAAAATCTATTTCAACTCTCATCATGTGTGATTTATTCGCGTTCAGCGTTACATTTTATGTAAGAGAAAAATTAATAGTAATAGTCAATTGGATCATCAAAGTTGATAAACTTCATGGAACTAATATTTTATACATATAATAAAATATCAAAAGCACATTATATGTAATATGATTACAATAAAGTGTGAATACTCTCCCAGCAGGGGAGTTACCGGACCCCCGGAGAGGGGTACTCAATTCCCCACTACTAGTAAAAGGTACTTACATAAGCGGAATCAAAATTTCAAAATTCTGGACTTTTTCATGTTTTTTGGGGTTGTATTTTGAAAAATTTATACAACCAAAATGCAACACATCCAAAAACATAAAAGATCGAGGTTACGTGTCAAAAGAAAATTTTAGAGGTATGAAAGTGCGATGTCTGCGGAATCGGGTCACTCGGCTCACTGTGCGGCGGGGGCCCCCAAATGGTCCTCTCCATCCCAGAAGCGGCTGAGCCTCATCTCGGGTCGTCTCCTCGCGACACATTGCCCCCTCATCTGTCGCCGACATCCGCTTCATGAAAGTCTAAAACGTCCTCTCGCGCCTCCGCTCCCTCGCTCACTCTTTCTCACGAGTGCCTCGCTCTTCTCCGCCGTCTTAACGCGGAAGTGGCACTCGCTAATACTCGACCGACTAGTCTCTCGAGGAGGACTAAGCTCGCGGGGGATTTTCGAGGTTCATCGACCCCCCCCAGTGAGGCGTCACTGCTGATAGAGCTCTTCAGCCTGGGTTGGGAAAAGTGTACTTACAAGTAAAAAGTACAGGTACAATACTCGAAAAATCTCTTGAACAATTACATATACTTAATGTTCTCCACTTGAAACAAAATTAATACCCGATCACCAGCCCTTGTAATAATTATGTACTTTTACAATTATTGTAATTTCATGTGCAAGTACTGTAACACGTTCGCAGCGGGTTTTCGGTCGAGTTGTACGGCTGTGCGGAGAGGCCAATACATGGCCACTCGCTCAGCGCGTGCGCCGCCCCTGGAATGGAATTATGGTCCAGTTTCGTTTTTGAGTGCGGCTCACCCGCTCAGCACGTGTGAGATTTCCACCGTTCATCTAAGCATATCTGCGTGAATGTTGCCTAAAAAAGGGACTTAGTCCAATGACTAAGTCTGGCGAAAAATTGAGAAAATTTGGACACAATTTGCCAAGGTGTCCTAAAAAAAGTCACGAAACTTACACCCACTGCACAACGAATGTATTTATACAAATGACCTCCGCCTTGCAACTATTTTTCCCGCGTCTTTAGAAGGTTCAAACCAAGTGCGGGAGAAAGAAATCGAGTCCTTTCCTATTGCGGTTAAGAGAGGAGGCCCATCTAAAGTACACGAATACTTCACGCGCCAGGAGCGTGCGCCGCACTACGATTGAAATTGCCATTTACCTTAACTCACGCGCTCAGCGCGTGAGCCCCCAGCGAACGTGGTAAACGCCACTTATTACTTACACGAATAACGTAACCATTCGGGTACTGCGATCAAAAGAACCAAACTCCGATCGTACGTATCTCTATACACAGGAAAATCGCTGCCAATTTCAATGAAAACCCTTTGTAATCGTATAGGAAACATTTTTTGTTCAGGTTTTCTGAAGCCGAAGTTTTATTCGCTTGCATAGAAGCTGTCGCCTAAAAACTTAATCAAAAATGTCGTTTTTTAAGGTTTTACAAAAATAAATCTTTG
Organism: Creontiades dilutus; assembly: GCA_031894815.1. Lineage (NCBI taxonomy): Eukaryota > Metazoa > Arthropoda > Insecta > Hemiptera > Miridae > Creontiades > Creontiades dilutus. The sequence continues at coordinate 149,827 of JAVIWC010000058.1, read as the reverse complement.
TGAAATAATTTGCAGTGTTTTTTGTCGTATCATTATGAGGTTTGTGGAGTACTTGTAGGTTCAGAAATCATTTGCCTTGGGTGGATTTCTACTGATCTGAAACCATTGTAGCAGTTTTTCGGTCCAAAAAACAATGACAACCTACATGCCTAAATCAGTAAAAACCCCGAGAAACATCGTTTTGACACGTTTGTGACCTTTAGTAGGGATGTGTGTGGAGCATTGGCTGGTGCTGGGGCATAAAGGAATATCGGGTAACGAGAAGGCGGACGAATTTGCAAGAAGGCGCTCCCAAACCCCATTTGTAGGCCCTAAGCCGGCAGTCGGTCTACCGACCAAAATCGATATACCAAAAACCCCCTTCAGAAGGACCATCAACACGTGGGTCAACCAACAAACCGCAAGTGGATGGTTCAATATTGAAGAACATGTCCACGGTAAACTCGTGGTGTCGGAACCCAACACCAAATTTACTGAATGGCTATTTGGCAAAAACCGTAGGGAACTAAAAACAATGGTCGGCCTTATAACCAGCTTTGCACCCCTAAGGTTTCACCTACACAGCATTGGGGTCCCACAAAGTTCAACCCCATGAATATTATGTGGGAGCCTGACGAAACGACATCAAACATAATATTTAAGTGCCCATCACTCACCTTTTGCAGATTTGAACTCTTTGGGTCACAAACCCCAATAAGGTGTATTCACAGCGAACAACTAATCAAGCGCGTCATACCCCTTACCAGGGGCTAAATCTCCTCGATTAAATTTCAAATCTCTCAGGAAAGTACAATAAGCCAACAGGGCTCAAACCCCCCCCCCCCCCTGAGAGTTTTAGTCCACATCTAAGCCTTTTATAGTCTGTACTGAAACATTTATTTAAAAAAATGCCGAGCACCTGTTTCGAGGTGTTTATTGACCTACGAAAGTGAGGTGTCATTTTCTGGTAATTTTGGACTCTAAATCGAATGACATCCCAAATCAGTCCGACTTAAAACACTGGGGTTTATTATTCAATTGGCTTGCGTTCATGATTTGAATTTCTACTAAGCTTTGGAGTGTGAGTGTTTCACAAGTGATTGAGCGATTATAGAATTTCAGGAGATATGCATAGAGCACGTAAATCTGTTCTCAACCAAAATACCTATTTGGATTGATCAGTTGATCACATTTGTGTGCCTCCTGAAATTCATTAATACACTCCAAAGCTTAGTAGAAATTCAAATCATCAACGCTAGTCAATTGAATAATAAACCCCCAGTGAAAGAATTTGCAGCGTTTCATGCATATCAGAATGCTTCAACCAGTGTATCGGCTACAAAGCCTTTTAGGAATTCCCTCCAGTATCCACATTACTACATCACTACATCACTAGGTTACTGATATCAGAACAAAAACAATGATAAACCAAAATAACGCAAATGTTGGCACCATAAATCGGGCCATACATCGGGAATGGTTTGAGCTACGGACGGACCTGGGGAGGGGCCTTGCCTTTTTTTGAGGTTTTTAGGGATTTTACAAAACTTTGACAACCCTTAAAGAGCACTTTAAATTAAGTGAGAGAGCTGGCTCAAGAATTGGGTCGTCGTCGGACCAACATGGATTTTTCCTGAAAATTTCAGCTTTTTTGCTTCAGCCGTTTGGGAGAAATCGTGCGTACGTCGGACGGACGGAAAATTTTTTATTGCAGATTTGGATTCTACACCCTTTGAAACGTAAACCATGGAATTTTCAGGGGGGGTTAGAATTTTTTTTTTCCACAGCGATTACAATGGTTTATTATTGAATAATAAACCAAAATGGACATTGCGTATTTTGAATCTTCTCACCTTAAGTGACAAAGTTTGGAGGGGCTATAAGAATTGTTTGCTATTTGGCACACATTTGGGCCATCGCGGAAAAACTTCCAAAATAGAAATCGTTCAAATTCTATTTTCAAACGATCATTTACCTCCACAACCGTTTCATACACGTGAATACTACAATTTGGAAGATGAGCTATTCGCTTTAGGCTACTTTCGCAACGATAGCCTATTTTAGCGAGGCCTGGCGCTACTGGTCCTTCTTAGTCGCTGAGTTCAACTTCAATAATTGACGACTGATTATATCAGTAACTATATAATAAAATTCCCCCAACTTGTATTTATCTTCCTACTACTGTTTCGCAAGGTCGGTTCTTTTTCTTCCTCCCTTTGATTTTTGATCTTTGTTTCGGTTTCTGTTCTTCGATTCTTCTAATTTTGTCTTGTATTTTGTTTTACCTATATTTTATTCCTATATTTTCTAGAACTGTTTTGTATCCTTGCATCTTGTATCTTTTCCCTGAATGGGTCATTGTTACCCACCTACTTGGATAGGATGAATGTACCCGTTATTATTATTGTCATTCTGTTTTGTTTTCTGGTGTATCAACAGTATTACCATGCATAAATACTGGGTGACACTGTGGTACGTCTTGTTCTACAAGACACGTTAAAATCTGTTTTTTTTTTCGTTTGATCTTGGTTGTTTCAGCATTCTTCATATGACTCTATAGTGTTCTGCGGATAACGTTAATTTTGAATTTTGGATCAGGAGTAGACAACGCTAATCTCGGCCTGCCTGCTATTACATTTCCTGCGACTACATACCTCGTGGTACACATTGGATTTTGTTCTGAACCTATTATTTGAGTGATCCTTATGGAATTACGGGAGTAAATCTTCGACATTTAATTGTCTTAAATTGAACAGTTCAGCAATATTAGATACTTGAGAAGATAAGAGTCATAGGAGGTATAGACAACATAATTTTTATGATGATTTTTTGGCGTGTTTGCAATTTGTGTAGGTCGGATGAGTGTGTGATCGAGAGTATGGAGATATAACATACATCCAAATAAAGAGAGCGTTAAAATCCTCGAATCATTTCAGAGTGATTCAAAACGGGTTTCGAACAAGATGTTTTTTAATATTTGTATTTCAAAATTTTCAGAGCTATCGCAATTTCTTCAATTGCTATGAAAACTCGCTAAGGTATATTTTCTTTGATATCATTTTGTCCACCCAGATCGGTGATTTTGCCTACGCTCAGCGCGGCCTATTTGCGAACATTTTTTAGCCTCCTAACGGAGAGTAAGGGTTATGTTGTTGTTGGATGAGGGATGAATGGTGGAGAGGTGTGATAGGGAGGGGAGGGCAGATGATTGTGTTAATCAGACGTGAACTATGCCGATTACGGTAGAGATGGTGAAGGGGGTGTTGGGATAGGGGCTCCTCGCACCCCTAGATAAGGACACTTGGGCGAGCTACACACATGAGATATCCACCCACGTCCATCGGAACTCACCCCCTGGAATCCACCAACCCCCGATTAAAACCCACCCCTACGCGGTTCGTACCCCGCTCTTCATCGTCCACCGTATGTACTTACGGTAAAATGATTGTTCTTTTTAATATTTTTTTTTTTTTTTTTTTTTTTTTTGAGGATGCCTAAATAACAGAATTTTAATATTGGAATACATAAATAGAAATTCCACACTGGAAAAATCCCTTCGATAGATAGAGGAAAACATCATAATACAAACGAGTACTTGAGCCAGAAGCTTTTAGTAGTACGCTACTAGTGTACCACTTAGGCATTTTTGTTATGCCTGATATTTTCGGTGGAAACACGATCTAACATCGACGCGTGATTTCTCGTAGGTCGAACGGATCCTAGCAAAAAGAATACACACCTATGTATACTGCAGAAGGTAATCTCTTCAATTATTGAACGTCAGTCAGCTCTTGCAGAGCAGTCAACATGTAAGTTCGTATCTACACACCACTCAAATTTTGGATTGGATGACATTTCCTTAGTTTAATCCGATTATTAATGTTTGACCCCTTATTTTTTTCATCTTTAAACTTGGATCTTAAATAATCCTGATACGATTCGATATTTCATTCTTCAATTTTTCTTATTCAAAACATTCCCAAATCCGGGTTTTATTAATTTAATTACTTGTTTGATTCCCCTTAATTTCAAGAGGTGAGCACGACCGCCTTTTCGCTCATCAACAGTTAACAGCGTTTGTAATATATAATTTGAAAAGAAGTTGTGAGTAAAACATTACAAGGAAATACAGGAGGTAATTTAACTAAGGATGGGAGATACCTCAAAAGTCTATTTTGATGTTTTCGATTCAATACCTTTCAATCCGTTGCTCCGAAACCCCCCTCGGGATCGTTTTAGCTACTTGCCCTTATAGGTTAATCAATATCACACTGATACAGGAAGGATAAAACTTACATCTCTTATTTTTTGTACGAAACATGATGGAGTTCACACTCAAACTAAATTCTCCACCTTGAGTTTTTCAATTTTCGTGCAGTTAGTACCGGGTTCGTCTCAATGTCTTGCATCGGTGTGTTGGGTGAAGCGGTCGCCAACACCAACCAAGTTAACCCTTTGAGAGGAAATCAAGTTAAAATGGGTTTACTTCTAAAGGAATCTATGATGACAAGATGCGACGACGAGTGACATTTGATAATCGCGAATTCCATTACTCCCGTGATTCTGGTGGGATGGCTTTGATTGCTTACGTTCCTAATACCAGATTGGTGGGAAGGAAAGTTACGTTTCGAACTGAAGAAAAACAAGTTACAGATTTTTCATACCAGAAAAATACGGGTGCTCGTTCATTCACCATCATGTGTCGAACTGGAGGAGTGTGTTTCAACCACTTGGAGCTACACACAAAAATGCACAATCCGAGTACAAAATAATTTTAGTTCAAGAAAATTTAACCTTGGATCTGTTGGGATCTGAAATCACTGCGAATTATTTCCCAAAGGCTTATTATTTTCAACTTCAGTTCGTCATCCTACTTCGAGAACCCGGAAGAGTCTACCAAAACAAGGATTAAGAGGAAATGAGGATTCAAAAGATGCAAAACGACAAATTATAGTCAAGGAACGGGAAAGCGACGATTACATTCTTCCAATAAGTCTATTTTGGAACTATCAGTGAATGGGATGATTTTTAAAAGCCTTATGGACACTGGTGCGTCCGTTGCTTTGATTGATTGATGAACGAAAATAATTATTAAAATAAGTATTACGTTGTTTTAACCATATTACTGAGAAAGTCACAATGTCAGCAGATGTAGAATTTGTGTCCAATGGCAGAAGTATCCAATAAGAACAAATAATCTAATTCAGTTGCTCATGATTTTATTGGTGGATATCCTGCCATGAGTGTGTTGGGATTTTCTTTGGTTAATAATATGTACATGACTTCACTAGGAATTTGTGTAGTGGAAGTTGTATAGTTTTTCACCCAAGGATATAACATTGCGGGATTCAATTTGCTTTTGATTCAATTTTTTCAACAGTATCCTCAAAATCCAACAGTATCCTGAATTTATTTGATGAATTAAGGAAATTATGAGCATTTTACTGACATAAGGCTTTAAACACGAAAAAAATCATGAAAATGGAAAAAAGTCATACCTATTGTTAGTAGAGTAAAAAAAGGCCCTTTTTGATTCCCAAGCATTGAACTACACACAACTTGGTAGACTTTTTGTTTGAAATTTTAAACTGTTTGGACGGTTTTCAATGAAACTTTGACGATAAAAAAACGAAAATGAATTCCGACAATTAGAGATCCATCTTTTTGATCGTTTTGCTTGAAACGAAGGAACCGCGTCATTGGTAATTGCATTCCATCACGTCTCATTACGGCCTGAAGCGCCCCGGTGGCGATCTCCCGAGCTAAGTTGCCTGACCAGCCACTTTCAGACGTTGATCCCGTTCCGCTCGGACAAACCTCCTTCGTCCGGGCCCCATTCACGTTAGTTCCACACCATTTCCGTCAAGGACATTTTTATCTTTGGCCGTGTTTTCGGGGTGTTTGCATGCCAAGGAAGGTATGAAATATGAGGGGCCCCTTCCGCCGGCCCCCATTAAAGCCCCGGCAGATAAAAACTTTCTTAGATCCCTCGTCTGATCGGGGAGGCGGCCTAACGAGTCGCCGACGACCTCGGTGTTTTTATTCCGCCGAATTTCCCCCTTGGAACCTCTCAAGATTGAAATTAGGGTTTATACGAAGAACCAGCTACTCAGTCGCTTAGTTTGATTCCGGCAAATCCGATATGAGAAAGAAGGCACAGGGTTACGGAGTTGTTGTATCACGTAATGAGCGAAATGTAGAACCGCCTCCTTTTTAAGTTAGAATATACATTTTTTTTGGCGGATTCTTCTTCAGAAAATTCGCACATACGATCATGGTACGTGATAGGATTTTTTTAATGGTACCCCATCCACCTTTAAAAAGTTAAAAAAAGAACTGGAAAAAGGTCAGTTCCTCGATGTTTAACTGCCAGAGGAAACCATACCCTGGATTTTTCTAGTGTTGAAGAGAAAAATTAGGAGAAATGGGGTATCCATAACGGTTAACTGAGAAGAGAATGATTCCAGCTCATCTAAGTTATCAAGATCACTGCCAACTATTGATCGAGTTCCTCTGGTGAAGACATTTTTCTTTGGTATCCTAAAAATGAATGGAATACTCATGAATGGACTATCTCAAGATCTATTCAAGGAAGTAACACATGTGATATACTGACAGCGACCAAATTTCGGTGGTACACTACCTCACCGGCATCCATCTGTTCAACCTCAACACCATCAACTGTGGGGGGTGCTACCGTTCAAAGTGCAAGCTGTGTGCAAGAGCACTGCTGATTGTCAATCACTCATGTGCATATACCAATTGATTTGTAAAAAGTGCACAGATGATCAACCAAGGAGCTTCTATGTTGGAAAAACCGCACAACTGTGCTAGCAAATGAATTGTCATAGAGCATCAGTAAAACAATCGCAAATACAGCCAGTAAAGCTCTACACACCGACCCCGAACCACATTTAATGAATGTTTCGGAGTTAAGTTTAAAAAAAGATGACAAAGCCTCCAAACGATCGATTTTTTCAACAGTACAGAACAAGCTCACCTTTTTGGTGTTGGGGTCAAATCGTTCCCCTGAACCCAACATCACTGATTGAGTAACTCCATTATGGTGACGATTATCACGAAGATATGCAAGCCCGATCTCAATACTCGAAAATCACTTTTCTTCTTATTTTTGACAAGAATTAATACATTCGTTTGAAATATCAACAAATTCATACAGCTTTGAAATCTTTACCTACTATTTAATTAACAAAAGTTATATAGTTATATATTTTCCTTCTCTATGTACTCAATAGCTGCCAAGTTGACTTCACATAAGGAGTTGTTGGCTCATTGTGCACGAACGAGAGTAGTAGCATTCTATTCATTCAATATCGTAAGAAGTTGGTGTAATTGCATGGCATTTGTGGTCGGTACACATGTTCGGCGACGTTGCTCGCCTCAGTTGGCTATAACCACCATCCTGGGAACATGTGTCGCCGGGGGAAGGAAGATCGCAGCTGCGGATGTGTTACCTCGTGCCCCCTTCGCTGTTTGCACAGGTAGATTACCTCTTCCCTCCGTTTGTTCTCCCCTTGTTGGCTCCCCCGAACTCCATTCAAACACGCCCAATGCCAGTTTTCTGCCTCTTTACCAACAGTTATATAGCGGATGAGAACGGGAGTTCTCGTAACCCCCTCCCCTCCTACTTCTCGCGTACTTTGGATGGGATCAATGACAAGGTGCTTCGTCATTGTTTTGGTCCCCGTCGCTCGCAATCAGCAGCTCGTCAGCAGGGATGGAATTTGTGCCGTACCAGATGAGAATGGCCGAACTTCCAAATACCAGTTCTATTTGTACCGAAATGTTTGTAAATAAAACATGAGTGGTGTACACACGATATTTTTGTTAACCTTGTTGAATATTGAAATAATGTACTTTTGATACAACAATTTTGTGACTGAAAAAAATGTAATCCACAGGTACCTGGAGGGTTCTTATAGACAGTGTGAGGCTAATGATGCTTACAAGTACTTGAAAAAATAAGTACATGAATGTACTAATAACCAGAGAGAAAAGTTCAAGTACTTTTTGTTGAATTGTACAAGTACTTGCGCATGTACTTCTCGAGTCTTCATTAGACATACTAACCGCTGATACTCTCTGTATAATGCTTTGGCAGGAACAGTATCTGACAGTCGAAGTGTTTGGAACCCTGTCATCTGCAAGAAAGCGGTGGCTATTCCAAGCAGTTCCTTCCTCACATGGAGCCGTGGAGTTTCCCTGTATTGAAGTCAGAGTTTTTTTCAAAAAATTGCTAGTGGCGTCTCTTCAGTGGGACTGGTGAGTTATGGCCCCAGATACAAGAGAAAGAGAATGGGCTGGTTCTTCATTCAGAAGTACAGTGATCTAAAAAGGCAAGAATCAAGTTTTCCCTATATTTTATTCTTGAAGATACCAATGACTATGCCTTCCTACTAACTGCGTTTGGCTGTACTTTTGATAAGTTCCTATCTAATATAATCAACGATGCTGCAACTACATTTTTATGAGGTTACTTTGTAATTATTCAACGTTTTGAACATAATATCAAGCAGTCGAAAAATTACACGATTTGTACAATAAGTACGAGTAATATTATCAATAAATTAAAGCTATTCTGCCCCGATTTTCGGTTTTAGATTTATTTCCAAAGAAATATACAGAAACCATGTCAAAGGAAAGAGGTAAGAGTAGAATGAAGTCAATGAGTCAAGGGTTTGAGATAGAGATTCGGGAATGGTTTAACGAGAAAAATGCATGGAAACCAACTATAAATGAGAAACATAGTTATAAATTATACCATTTTAAGACTTTTGATCGTTTCCCAATACCGAACTTTCATAGTCAAACGAATAAAAAAGGATAAAGTCGTTTTCCCACTTTCCGGTGTGTTTTGATATTTTTTGACACATCCCGAATCAAAAGAGGCTTTTTCAGCCAAATTTCATAAAATTTGGTCCAGTAATAACGGAATAAAACAACGGACGGATTTTTGTTTTTATTTTGTTTTTTATCTATTCGATTTTTGAAATCTACTTATCTTGAAACGTAAACCAACACATTTTTAGGAGGTTAAACAACTTTCTTTCAAGGTTAGGGTAGATGGTAGGACCGCAGAGCTCCTTCAACACGAGGTCCTAGCTAGACCGCGCCGCTGGCGACAGCCCAAATATTTCAATATTGAACGAAATCACAAGATTCGGGGGCGCGAGGTGCTGAATATAGTAGGTATATAACTATGTATGTTTAGTAAACATAGAGCAGTGATTCACAGAGAAGATTACAGTTAAGAAATAATAAACCCCTGTGTAATAATTTGCAGCGTCTTCAAATGTTCAGCGACGTGAGATGGTACGGTAACTCGAATGATCATATTCGATTCAAGGAATCAATCATACCTGAATCAAACAAAAAAACTACCCGCTTACTTCAAAACTTGAACTTGACCGCGTTACTGGGAAGTAACGTGCTGGGAAGGTTTGGTCCTAGAACAGTTAATTAGAACCACTGGTGGAGCGTAATCGTTTCAGAACTGTTCCGATTTTTCGTGGAACGCCCCTCCTCTCCTTCAATTGAGTGAATTATGAAGCCACCAAACACGATTATCCAAAGGTGCGAAGAAGCCGGCAGGGCACGCTCCTGGTCCCACGATACATCTCGCACACGGAGAGACATACATCGGCTCAGTGAAATCTCAGCGAAAGGCGTGAATCGAATACGCGATACTTGAGTGAGAGCTTGACTGGTGGGACGGGCGGATGGGGGGTTACACCATGAAGGTCTAATATAACGATGATTAGAGTTGATGATGTGAATCCTATGAGTGGAACATCTGTGCTTGGCTCCTTATATTAGCATCGAGGTTACTTCCCCTGAATTATTAATGCGGGGGCCAACCCCCTCCGGAACGCCCTCCGCGCCGCATCTTACCTCGGTTCCCCTCGCACCTCCTCCGCTTCATCCTTCACACCACAGTCATCCTCGTCGGGCTTTTAGTGCTGAAGGCTCGTCCAGGTTTCATCCGAACATTTTTTCCCGTGATTTATTAATTGCAACTGAAAAACCAAATACAGTTCATCCAGCAATTTTACATATCAATATACGTACACTCCAAGAGGGTTGTGACAGGTATAATAAAACTAAACGAAATTTTCCTTTAATATAGAAATTATACATATTTTTCTCTAAAAAGCAGAACCACCTATAATTTAGAAGACGTAAAGGTAGAAGGTACTTACAATCTTCCCTAGGTCTCTCCACGGCCGTGGTATTCTTACCTATTTTATCTGTACCATTAGAACTAGCTAATGAAAAATACTTCTGACAGGATAATCTAGGAGAATATTCCTCAACCGGGAGGTAGAACTGGGAACAAACCGGCAGGATGGCGGCGAAAGAATGCTCGGTACGTAGGTAGGTAACTGAAACAGAAAACATCCAGACAAACTGTTGAGTTTTCTGATTTGTACTTCTTCCTTTCTTGAAGACAGAATTCATAGAGAGAAAGGTATGCACGTAGATTCGGTAGAAATACTATAATTCTGTTCATACCGGTACGAGAGGTAGGACGGCACACAGCAAGTTGGTTTAAGGGATATTCGACGGCCACGGCAGCATCCGATGACGGCGATTCTTCCATTTGAAGTGATCAGTCGATGAAATGACTTAACTCCGGAATACGGTTATACATTTTCTATAGAAAGTTTGAAGAAAACGAACTGGAAGGTAGAGCGGCACTTTAGTCAAGCGAAGAAAAATGGGTGATGAAATCTCCACGAGGTCGTCGCAATTTTTCCCCATGAAGTGCACAGGCGATAGCACCGGACGGACTCAAGACGAGAATTCATAATTATTATTTGTTGAATGTTGTAACTCTTCAGTGTATGTCGGTGAATAATAATTATAAGGAATATCTTATTATGATTGGCGTTTCATTTCAAATGAAAATCATGTTATAATATCAGTTCATACAAGTAAGCTGATTTTATATATTTAGGAGGCCTGATGGATCATCAACGAAACCGCGTTAATTCAAGCGTGGCGGCAATTTTGAAATTCACGCTACAGGGTAGGTTAACAGCAAAACCTAGCCCTTTATTATACAGCGGGATTATATAGCACTGAGTTCGATTGCACTTCTATTCACACAGCACAACTAAATCCAGTGGTTTGTTTCGCTTGGGACGTCGGATTTCACCTTCGTTGTCCAAAACGTAGAGCATCTCCGGGTTCTCATGTTTGTGGAGGCGATGTTCATGCTTCCTTGCGCATTTTGCAATAATTTCGTAGACTGTCTCCATCCTCAAATCTCGATGAATATCATCGTTTCGCATGTACTATACTTCTCAGTATTTTATTCTGAGAGGTTTGGATTTTCTTAATATTTGATTTCTTGGCACAGCCCCAGAGCTGTATCCCATAGGTCCAAATAGGGCGAAGGATCTGCTTATATAGAAGCAGTTTGTTGTGAAGAGAGAGATGGGAATTCCTTCCCATTAGCCAATACATCCTTCTGTACTTGATTTCAAGTTCTTCTTTCTTCTTTTCTATGTGTTCATTCCAGTTTAATTTGGAGTCAAGTGTCAAACCCAAGTATGCGGTATTTTATCTGAATTTATCTTATGTCCTAACATGACCCGTAACGGTAACTTTTACGGATCAACGACAACTTTCATCAGTGATTATTGACAACACTCTTTTCAAGGCACCTAGAATACAATAAAAGGAATGGAGGTGATAGGAGCCGAGAGTGTATGGTGAACGACAGACAATCTGTAATAAACATAGAAGAGTTAGTTACGTAGAAGGGTAACAACGCATCTTAATACGTAATTGTTCGTCATGTAATTAATCCATCAGCCGTTGGATGTTCAAAACCTCAAGATGCTAGTTCATTACTATGATTTACATTGAGGAGGTAGGATGAGTTCATCAGTCTTCGTCGTTCATCGTAGGTTTCCATGTCCAAACCGTGGAATAAGGCAGTGGCGGCTCCTCCACTGAAACACAGGGTGTACACAGGAATCTACTAAAAAAAAAAAAAAAGGTTCGTACAGGCACGAAAGAAGTCCCCGCTGGTTAAATTAGTACAATAACCTTACTATTGTTCTTGTCCACTGTTTATACGGAAGTCAGTGTTCTGTTTAGTTCGGGAAGACTGGAAAGTCTGGCCTGCGGGTTTGGAAGTCTGATAGTGTCTCGCATCTAAAAACAAACAACGAAATTTAAGTCAATTTTTCAAGTAATGTATAGATTAGTTAGATCAGAATCTATGGTAAAACTATCACGGGGGTCTTTTTTCGTACCCTTGATAATTGGACATACATACTTATAAAAGTTAAATACGAGTACATTTTTTGGAGAAGATCCAGTTGGGACTTATAAAAATTTTATTTTCGGTGTAGGAAGATATGAATGTAATTGACACTATTGACGATAAAAACAGGTTTTGGTTGATTTTTCGTTGTGTCTCGTTTCTTGTTCTCTCTTTTGTGAATGTTCAAACAATATTCTCTCATCACTTGCTTGTCCTATTGCTTGACTTCCAATGTTGGTGAAACCTTTCTACTTGTTACTAGGTTGTTGGGAAATTTGTCCTAATGGCTATCGAAAAAGTGAAATTTAATGCTCATAGTAGCCTGTGAGTCCTTGAAACGGGCCAAAATGTTCCGAACTAAATCGGTGCAGTTGTCACCCCTCTGATTGTCGTGTCAATTTTGAGCACCCAAAACGCAACTCCTCGGCATCAGTCCTTAGAGTTGCTTGTTCGTAGAAGTTTGGTCATTAATGAGCTAGCGGATTTGGATCAAGGACGCTTCACTTGTCCGCCAGTATGGAACATGAGCTGATGTCTAAATACCTACAATGCTGCATCATACTGTATGTCGACACAGACGTAGAAACCCTTGAATGAAACAAATGAAATTCAACGTGATAAAATAGCACGCCTACATACGCTTCATATGTCCGCAAACATACAACAAAACTCATGAAACACTGGATTTCAGAATACACTCTTGAATACATAGTTGATTTCACTACAGTTATATCAGCTGATATAATATTGCTAATGGATGTTTACCGTGTTTAGAAACGTTCACATTCACATTTACGTTGGATTCCTTTTTTTTCTGTGAAAATCAAGCCCTTGGGAATAGCCAACGGATGAACGTGAGGCGATCCGAGGGGGCGCATCCGATCAATGAAGGAATGTTCTATCAATAACAACATTTGGGCTGTTTTGAAAGTTTTCTAGATTCTAATTTAGGGTTAACTTTTTGATTTCACCCTTTAGGGTTGGTCATGCCGGTAATTCAGGACAATCCTTGCCTCATTTGTGATATGTAGTTTCGGAGTAAAGCATTGAGACGCGGAGTATTTATTTCGTTGGGTTTTGGACTGTACGCATCTTAAAATGTTTGTTTTACAACAAATTTTGAGGCCGAAGGAGGTTAAAAATGTTATATTTTTTATCTATTACAATGGTTCACTATTGGAAATATTAAATTAGAAAACCTAATAACGCAGGTTAATAAGGAACTAATCATTCAACTTTGTCAGTTTACTAAAAGGGGAAAGTATACGATATTTCGTAATAGGATAAGTCGATTACCAGAAAATAATAGTTTCAACTTGAATATACTAAAATTATGGTTATCTACATGGAAAATGTTTGTTTGTACCCATTATCGAATTATGTCATTGGGTCGATTCTAACTTTAAACGGAGTCCCAGCGCAAGCTCTTCATTCTTTGCTTCCAATCTCATTAGCTCTGGAGACGCAGTTGGGAAAACTGTGATTAATTGGAGCGCTGAATCTCCAAATCCGTAAGCCCAGGGAGAACGAAACAATGACTTTTGTGGCGCCTGAAAAGAACTGCCGAGTCGACGGTGGAATATCGACCCTGGAATATGACAATACCGAATTAAGGGTTAAGGGGCAACATTTCTCATTCTCAGCTTCGAAATACCGCAACTTCGTGTTGACTTCTTTCTTAGCGAGTATCTTAGACTGCAAATCTCCCTCGTCATTCGAGTTTTATTCGGTTTCAAACGGATCCCCTGCAGTCCCAGGTTATTTTCCGATGTCTCTCGACAATGCAAAAATAACGAGTCACCTTCAGGAAGAAGTATTTATAATAAATGTGTTGATATTTCAAACTGAAATAAGACAAAGAGTGTAAATGGTGCAAGCATAGGAGAGTACAATTTCTAGTCCCTTAGCTTTAAATATTGATTTCATGGTGTCAATTTCAAATCATCTGTAATTATAAAGTATGATATTCAAATCAACTGGAGGAACTATCCAACTGTGTATAAATAGAAATATATATAAAAAGATATCCTCACTAACTTGAAACTTGAATGCCTTGGACCCCAGAGTTACTCAAACAGGAACTATGAAATAAGGATTTAGACAGGACCTCAACGTCCACTTACAGCACGACATAATCTAACATTTCTAGAGATAGTGAAGCGCAGACGTATTTGAACAGGGATGCTGATAAAAATGATAAGGCTTCTTGCATAGTTGAGAACTTGTTGATATGGCAGGCTATGGGGTGCAGTTGTGCCTTTGAACAGAAAAGAAACATTTACCTACTCTTTGCTAAGAAGAAAACTGGGAGAGGCACTTCATATTTTAATGCCCGCTCTGTAAATACAAATAAGAAGGGTTGCATGATGTTGTGTTTGATATTTTTTTGCGGGAATTGCACGTTGATCGGTGTGCCGAATTAACGATCCTTCCGATGTGATGGACGTCATCATAACCACAAGTGTACATTATACTCCACACGTGGTAGATAAGTTTTCCATCCAGTCCAAGTAGTCCACGTCCTGCACGCTAGCGATATTCCAGAAACCAAAATGATTACCAAGGCCGCCCTCGACGTTGATCCAGGAATTTAGGCAATCGGCGAAAGTCGCACTGACTCCATTCTTGAATCTTCAAACCTGAAATTAACGAATTGAATCCGTCATTATCCTGCGTAGAAGACTAGCCTTCAAAATGGAGAATACAAATAAAAGAAACTAAATGGTGCATGTCGATTTCACCAACAAAAGAACCTGCTACATTCTAATGCGAACGAAACCAAATACCTCGGTTTAACGCCTGAGAGCAATAGAAAGCTCTAGTTAAAGAAAAGAAGCAGGATCATTCTTATATTGAGTGTATTGTACTTGCTAATGGGGAAACAGTGAAGCGGTCAATCCAGAATAAGCTTACACTTCTCAAACAAATTCTCAAGTCAGTTTAGACTTGGGGAGCCCAGCTGAGGGGCAAACGTTGCCATCACGACCTTCAGGTTGAAACAATATATGATGCTATAAAGCGACAAGCAGCGAGTAACCTTCATTTCTGGGAGATCTCATGACAACGGGCTTTCCTTCTTCTTAATTCAAGTGATACCGTGAGAAGATTGAAACGAACCAAACTACTTGACCTCCTTGTGAAGTGAAACTGTCACCATAACTGACATAACTCTTCGACTATTGTCAGTGATTCCCCGTATGTTATATATGCTGCAGAAATTATAAAGGGTGGAATATATTTCTTACGTAGGAAGGAAATGCTCAAGTGAAGCGCTGAGAAGCCGGTGGCTACTTGCAATATTCATAATCACTAAAGAAACGCAGAACCATAAACAATGATCAATATAAACAAACTACCGAACAAATGCTTTACTAAACGAGCAGAAAAATGGAGGTAGGTCCAGAAATACCTTAAGTATTTCCTTAAAACCTTTACGTTCTCTCTCCTATGTTTTTACTTTTACATGTGTATGCTAATTATTATGTTTTAGGACATTTTCTCTACGATATCTAAGAAAAGCAAAAATAAAAACGTTTCACAAAAAAATTGTAGGTTCGAAAATATGTGATAGATTCCCTACAGGTATTCAATAAATCAGAGCAAAAAATGCAAATATATATTTCCACGCATCATTTTATTTGTGAACCTATCTGTAAGATAACTTCTTCCTATTATTAACAATATGAGAATCTTGAATTCACGAGTACATAGTCCATATCGTCAATTATTTTACATTTTACCATATCATCAACTGTTTTACAGTTATTTTTTATACTTTTAGAATTACAACTTCGATATTTTTACGTGAATGTGTGACACTAATAAAAAACGATTGGATGTACCTAAACGACTTGGTGATAAAACTATTCAAGTTGACTTGGTTTCATACAAATTATTGGAAAGAGTTGTCTTTTACGATAACCGATCGGGATATCATAAGCCCTAATAAACTTTATTCACCACAAGCCAATAGCAGCGATAAACAGAAGCATAAAACATGTTACAGCAATGTTGTATTCAAGACTGGGGAGATACTTGTTTGTTTATCCCAGAGGAGCAGTTGAACAAGTACAAAACTGAATACCAAGCCTTATTTTTTGTATGACTGAGATTGCATCACATTTTTGGTCACAATAACAGTTTCAGAAAAAGCCCCCTCACCATAGCATTCTTAATTCCACTACAGTGAATTTTTTCTCTCAATTTCTCGATACCTTAAGAGGTTGATTCAGGATAAAAACATGAAACCTACAGCGGCAACCTTCCCGGTATGTCCGTGGCTGCCATCACAACTAAATACATCGTTGGAATATATACACGTTAGTTTGCACCGAAAATTAAGAAAAATCTCAACTTAATTCAAGATATTTCTCAACTTTGGAAAGTGAAGACTTAATTTGAATATGAATACCAAACTAGACTGAGCGAAATGTCTTCACTTTCTCAGGTAAGGAAAAATATTTACTCGAGTCACAACCATGAATACTGAGCTTAATTTAAAAATAAATCATAGTCCACAAGTATTCAGCCATGTAATAATTTGCTCTTTGTATCCATTCTATTGAATAATGCTGGAGTTGAAATCGGATAGTCGATTCGTCAGGGGTTTCGCAGGATGGAGTCGGCATTGGCCCCTATTTTAAAACCTTGGCATATTGCCTTCACTTCTGACAACTATTGATTATGATGATGGATTTTCGCAGTATTTCTCGTGCTTCCACCGCCAGATGCCGTCTCGACTGTAATCCCGTTATTCTACAGTTCAACATACTACTGTAATTGTTTTTCGCGGAAGGTCCGTTTTACGTGAAACGAAGGGCCACGCGATTTTGTTCCTCGTACCCGCTCCACTTGTGTACATACAAAGTACCGACCGGAACGAACTCGGCGACTCGTTATTTGAAGTAACCGCTCGTCTAATGACTCCCTAATTAACAGCAAAGATTTACCAGACACGACTTTATTTAGCCAAAGTCTCAGGAAAGTAGGTAGGTATATTTGAGAGGGGCGGGAAACTGAGAGATGGCAGGAGAACTAACAAACATAATTAGTTACACAGGGAACTCAGCGTTACGCGTCGTACCTACCTATTATCTTCAGTTTTCAAGTCACATACTACCATCCAACAAAGTCTCACTCACCTTGGGATCGGGGTTTTGTGAGATTTGTTGGATCCACTGGTATCAAACTCACTGGGTATCACACTTTTAGAAGCACCTTCGGCTAAAGTTCAATTCTAAAGCTAATTTCTAACAAAAATTAGTTCTTGAAATCCCATTTTAGAACATAAAATTTATTTTCGCTATGATATGAATAATTTTGCTTCAGGTCTACTTGGAGGTGCTTTGCTTTCAATTTCGGTGGTCAAGAACTATTTTTCTAGAAAAATCTAAGTTGCCATTTAGGCTTTGCGTTTTGGACTATCTAGAAATACTTTCGTGTCTGTCTGGGTGTGTATATGTTTCTGTCCAGATGTCCGCAGATTCTTGCAACAAGCTCTATTCGAACAGTTTTCATCCGATTTTGATGAATTTTTTAGGAAATGTGCGACTGTATATGGTACCCCGTGTGTGCCATTGCTCATCAATCACTATATCAGTATGCAAGCGCAAAAGTAAAATTCACTTAGCATTATTTTCCTAAGTAGTCGGGGAAGACCGATTTAATGATCTCGTATCATTTGCAAGAAGATAGTAATAGCTGCTGCTTATGCGCGAACATCTTAATTTCTACTGTATTTATCCTAAGTTGATGAAACTCGCAGAAAATATGCGAGTTAGGCTAAAGATGGCCCCCCATGAATTTCACAGCTCGCATTTCATTTCGCGTTTGCGGAAACATAAAATCCTTCAATCAATATTTCATCACTTTCTAATGATACGATCTTGCTCAAATTCGAGGGTAGCTGGGAGAAGCCGGTTTAATGATCACATATATCAATCATCCTACTTGATCCTATCATTATCCTGTCCGCTATAGAGTTAGCGCGACAGACCCGCTAAACAAGTTTACTCATCTATTGAAGGGGACAAATGTCTGCGGGAACGTGTTCCATTCCAATTCCGTCCCGTGAACCGTAGTAACAAGCTCATATTTTACATCTTTCGAAATCATTTAACACATTCAATAATCTATTCATTCATGTTGCCTATAAGAGGAAGCTATATGCCGTACCCAACTGTTTTATTTTAATTTTTTATGCTATTATTTTTCTAGACTTAGTCCTATTCACATTGTTTCTAGTCCCAGGGGAATTTATTCCATTATATGAGGAGCAAAACCGCGGGATATTTGGCTTTCTGACCGAATTTAAACTTGTGAACACGTTCGGAGTTCGTTTATGTCTTTGGTTGGCGTAAGACAAATACTCAAGACCAAAATTGAAGATATTCAGTGGGAATGCTGATTAAGGTTATAAAAAGCAGCAGTTTATGTCAGAGTTCTAGCTTAATGATAACTTTTTAAATTACTTTCCACATTAGTATTGGATTGCCTTTGTGTCACGTGTACACAAACAAGGGAACGCAAACGATTTCAATAGATAATTGCTCCAAATTGCCATTTCAATTATCATTTCACTGAAGAGGCATAAGTATTGTGTGCTCAACTATACAATTCCTATATTTGGGATGGATTATGGAAGTAGCATTATTTCGATAACTTTTCAGAAAATTTTCTTCATTTTGTGGGTACCAGGAAGCTATATACCTCTCCAAGCTAGCCAGATTTTCCCCCACAAATTGATAAGTACACAAATCTCCACAAATTTTGTGACAATAAGTCACAAATTATAACAATCTTAAATTGTTAGCTTACCGCGCCCTACGGTGATAATACCTGTTTGATTTGGTGGCAAGACTGCAGTTCGGCTCTTCCCCAGAAAAGGTGAAGGTTTTTGCAAGATGACTCGTGGAAATGGGGTCTCGCTAAATCAAAAAGGGCCGATAACAAGTTGGTAAGGGCGCAGCGTGGCGGGGGACGAGCTCTCTCATGTGTAATAGATTATTTCCATGTAGAGAGGCGAAAGAGAGGGAGCGGCTGTCTTCACCAATATTACCGCATTTCGAAGGCGAAATGAAAGCGAAATAACCGCCAATGAGGGAGGAGTGGGGGCTAATAGGGGAAACTGTGACAATATTTCAAGGCAAACGGCAGATCCGAGCGGCGGGGTTGTAGAAGGGTCTGAGCCTAGCTTCTGTGTGAATGATCAATGCCTTCAAGATCCTAGCCGCTATTAAATGATATTGGGTTACGAGATATATGGCACACCTCCGCCTTCTTACCCTAAAAGCATTTGTCACATCAATTTCTTTTTCTCCCTTGTTCAAATCCTTCCGTTATTTTCTCTTGTACATTCCTTCTATTCCCAACTCCGACCATCAAATGGGTGGGTACAGACATAAAAAAAGGTACAACGCCTAGAATAACTGAATTCAATTCAGGTATTGCCTTGAATCCGTTCAGAGTAATGGATCACATACTTTTTAAAGAAGAACGCAAGTTAATCTTGAAAAAACTCATTGCAATATCGAGAGATTTTACAAATAAACGCAATAATAATGATAATCGTAAAAAAAAATTTAAAATTTGTTAGGGAAAATGCGATCAAACTGACACTTGGATCCGTATCGGGAGACCTCTATTAAATTGAACGAATACATTTATGACTGAAATTAATTATTGAAAACGAGCATGAATATGGTTCAACGATGAATTCATTCCTTGATTCACTCGTAGCTTACAAATATGAGTGGAACGTAGCTTACAAACTTAGTTGTAAGCTACGAACGTATCGATAATAAATTCATTCATATATACTACTTTTCCTATCAAACCAAGCAACTTCTGTTATCCCTGAATATCGACGTACAACAATTCATAAGTGGAAGGCTGGTGTGAGACGAGGAAATTGATTGACTGATTTTATGCTTTTTAATCTTTAAAAAGCACAACTGCAAGCGTAATTCGCATCTACGTTCATCAAAATGGAAGGTACATCAAACTAAAGATATCATCGTACCACTCAATCGTTAGCTCTGAACTTACAGGTGTAAGGATCGCCATTAGAGACGCATTCCTAGCACGTAATTACCATGTAGTTGTTCTTTCAGATTCATCAAGTTATATTCTTCAACTCATTAAAATATGGGCAGTGTGAGGATTCAATGTGCATGAAAATAGCAAAACTTGAAGCAAATAGCAATACTTAAAGCATATCACTCTTTGGGACTGATAAGGCAGATCAGGCAGCTAAGGACGATAGAGAACTGGATCTTGAAACCCATTTTTATCATCCTATCAGAGATTATAATAAAGTAATTAAAAAATATTGGTATGTAATGCATGGATTACAGGCGCGCAACTGTGCCCGGTGGGTACAATCCCGTTGTGATAATTTGTTTGTCCCTTATGATATTTTCCACAGTATCTTGGAGATTAGAAGACAACAATAAATTATATTCAGTTCGTTCTGGCCATTCGCCGAGCTGATAATGTATTATATTCAAGGTTCAGCTTGTAGATGCATAGCACACATACACAAGTCGTGACCCCTCAACCTCAACATCAAACTTATGGAGTATGCAGCGCATCGCGTATCTACCCACCCTTCACGAATATTCACCGAACCTTTTGTATCATACGAACGTTTTCCGACGACCGGGCTTAGTTGTTTATGAACCGCAGCAATTGCCAGTTTCCAGTGCAACTACAATGCCAGGAGAGGCAGCTCTAGACGGACGAAGCAGTTTAGGTGAAGCACACGTCGCACGATTTGCTATAAAAATTCCTCCAATCTGGCGTTGTAGTGTTCAAATTTGGAGAGTGCAAGTCGAGGCTGAGATTTTTAACTCTGCAGTCACGTCAGACCTAACTGAATATAACTACGTATTATCGTCCCCTGTTAGCGATGTAGCTGAACTGATCTCCGATTTTTTGTTGAAAATTCTAGCGGCAAATCTCTATAAATATTTAATAGAACGTTTGCAAACTGAATTCGAAATTTCTGAAGAACGTTAAGAAAGTAAACTCCTTACTGATTTAGACCTCGTGGATAGAAAACCCTCCGAGAGATGCGTTCCTTAGCTGGAAGTCGAATTCAAGATGATTTTCTCAAAAAGATGTTCCTCCAGTACTTACCGATCACTGTGAGATCGGCACTTAGTGCTGTACTGTTGGATAATGTGGCTTGGACGGCAGATAAGGTTCTTGAGTTAGCTGCTGCACAGGAGACGCCTACAGGGGAAAAACCAGAGTATAGTTTTGACAGAACAATGAAACAAGAGTCAGTACAAATCGTAGGTATTATGGTATGCGCCATACTAGTTCAGGGATGTGAATATCATGCCAATGGTCTTGATGGTTATGGGGTTATTAGCCAATGATCCCTTGTTGAATCCTATAACAAAATGAAACGGGGTATTTCATAATGGTTGGGTATTTTATAAAACTATAACACGAACTTGAATAAACTAGTACATTGCAAATCTCCATGATAGCTAGAATGTCAAGTCTATTGTACTACCATATATTGAACTAAATCGACCATCTTATCGTCACGCCTTTCATTAAATAACTTAGCGTTCGTAAACTATTTGCACGACCCACAGTGCGGATCACAAATGTCATTGTAACGAACCCTTCAATAGTGTTTTGTCTTTGTCCTATCAAACGTAACCCTGTAACCCATTATTGTCGAGGAAATGGACGTTTTCATTATCTGTGTTTTCCTATCGGGACTTACGAGTACACAGAAGAATAGCGGCGAGAATACGGGCCGGACCTTACTGTTAGGTCTCCCACAGGATGTTGGGCTATTGATGCCCAGATCGCTTCCGGTTCAGGAACTCACCCGCCGTCTGGTATATATCAGACGAAGAAGTCGAAATACGAGACTTTCGTCTACAGGAACTTGATCTACTGTTGCCGGAAGCAGCTGGAGTGACAATAACGTAGAACGTTACGCGGCATCGACAGATAGACTTAAGGCTTCCCCCACATTTATTATTGGATTGCGGAATGAATTTCAACTTAATTTAACAAAAACATAATAGGATAATTTTGGGAAATTCTCTCATTTAATCATGCTGCATGACTGGAACTTTTTTTTCCATTTTAACGCTATGGTGGGGGCCACTCAGAATCGACTAATTTTTCAAAAACTATACTCCCACCTTCCCTTAAAACTACTACCCATTTTCGGACTCGGAGTAAAAAAGAAATTGTTTATTTAGTAAGTTGTATTGAATGTCTGATTCTTTCGAGCAGATTCTGGGGTGATTTAGCTTATCTTCGGTCTACCAAGGAATATCCCAAACTATTGTGTATATCTGGAGTCAGGGGTCCGTCCCATCTTTGCTCATACCATACAATACTTCAGAATTCCCTGTATATAGATGGAGAGTGATAATAAAGCATTTGGTAAGTTTGGGAGGAGATGACCTGTTTCGTCAGTGTTGGGAGGAAGGGCGCCCCATCGGGAACACTTCATTATTGAAAATCTATTATTAGGCCCCCAACCCGTGTGATCGACCTACACGATCTACGTACGTACAACGCGCAGCTCTTTTCACGTTCACATGGCAGTACTAAGGCTGGATATCCTGAAGATACATATACACAATATTTGGTTATGGTAATTTTTTAAGATAAAAATGGTAGATCACATCAGATAAAGGTAAAAAAACTTGTGGTATAACTCACATTGGGAAAATCCAAAACCTTCAGAATCGTATACTAGATTTCCAGTATTCCATGATATGTTCGGAATGAATAGGTTCTCAATAGTCTAGAAATCCCCCTAGAAACTGTCCGTGATATGCTTTCTATCGGAAAGCCATATGAATTAAGAAGAAATAGGAAAAAAACAACTAATTCAAAAATAAATAATTTAAAGGCTAAATTAATAAGGGCAGAAGATAAATGTCAAATGGTGATACAACTCACCTTGAAAGCGGTAATTAGTGACCTAAAACGTAAATCCACCTGAACGTGTAGGGATATAAATGATGACAGATTGGCTTGACAAAGAACGCAAAATTAAAGAAGTCATTTACGTTTCCAAGACACTTAATTGCTGTAATGCGACAACTGATAATGACAGTTTAAGCAAAATTTCATTATAATATTTAAAAAATAACAAAATAGGACGCACATGCCCAACTTATATTTACTAGTCCAATACAACTCCATATTATTCAGTTAAGTTCCACTTCTTATCAGGTCAATCCCTCTGTCATCTCTATTTTTAACACCAATTTGTGTATTTATATTGTTGGCCGATAATTACAGCTTCCAACGTTCGCTGTATCACCTTCATGTTTTACCCTCATAATTTGGCCATTAAGTTAATTTTAAATTTGTTATTTTTGCTCTCATGTACTTATCAGTACAGCCACTGTAACAACCGACTGTAACAACGCCTCACATTACATTTGAGGATTATTGATATATGTATATAAGTATACAATTTCTCATTATCCTCCCTATAGAATTTCTACAAATAGAACGAAAGGTAGCAGTGAAATTGTGAATTCCATTATCCTTTGACTTCCAAGAGTTCCACAAAATGTTTGTATGTATAAACACACCATTAAAAAAAAAAAAAAAAAAAAAACGATTAAATCAGCGAATCGTTCACGTTTTCAGTGAAGAGAATTTCGGTGTTCTTCTTCTTTAACAATTTTTTAGCTACCTATTTCATACGAAAATCCCCAAAAACCAGACCGTAAGGATCAAAACCAGACACCCGTCAGCTCTGGGATCGGCTCATTCAACAACCTAAGAGTCCTAGACGCGTTGCCTTTCACAAGATGTAACAAGAAGAAGCAGACAGTTTGTTGGTCCGTTGAAAAGCCTTGAGGGAGTATTTGGTGATACAGAGAGACCATATGGGAAACCGGATATGAGAAGTAAGTAGGGGCTGATGGCTACCGCTTTCCGCCGAGTCTCTCCTTTCACTCCCAACCTCTCGCTCCTCTCAATTCCTCCGTCGCTATCCGAGTCACAACGTAAATTATCGATAACCGCGCAACTACTTCCCTCGAGAGAGAGAGAGAGAGAGAGAGAGAGAGAGAGAGAGAGAGAGAGGAGAGAGAGAGAGAGAGAGAGAGAGAGAGAGAGAGAGAGAGAGAGAGAGAGAGAGAGAGAGAGAGAGAGAGAGAGAGAGAGAGAGAGAGAGAGAGAGAGAGAGAGAGAGAGAGAGAGAGAGAGAGAGAGAGAGAGAGAGAGAGAGAGAGAGAGAGAGAGAGAGAGAGAGAGAGAGAGAGAGAGAGAGAGAGAGAGAGAGAGAGAGAGAGAGAGAGAGAGAGAGAGAGAGAGAGAGAGAGAGAGAGAGAGAGAGAGAGAGAGAGAGAGAGAGAGAGAGAGAGAGAGAGAGAGAGAGAGAGAGAGAGAGAGAGAGAGAGAGAGAGAGAGAGAGAGAGAGAGAGAGAGAGAGAGAGAGAGAGAGAGAGAGAGAGAGAGAGAGAGAGAGAGAGAGAGAGAGAGAGAGAGAGAGAGAGAGAGAGAGAGAGAGAGAGAGAGAGAGAGAGAGAGAGAGAGAGAGAGAGAGAGAGAGAGAGAGAGAGAGAGAGAGAGAGAGAGAGAGAGAGAGAGAGAGAGAGGGTAGGACATTTAAGGCTCTCTTGTCTATCGTCATAAAATTTTCTAAACAGTTCAGAATACGTCCAAGGGGACACAAGGTAGACTTGGGCGAATGCAAATCGAAAATTAAGCTCAAGATTTCAATACTAATCTCGTACTCGATCAACGAATAAAAACTTTAATCAAACTGTACTCCGAGAATACGATAGAAAAATGCATGTTAGCGGAATGCGGGACTGTGTTGAACAGTGTTCATGAACAGTAATTGCTTATAAATTATCTGCTTATACAATTGTAAACCGTAGGAACACTGTAGCACCATATTCATGTAAACAGTATCTTTTTTTGATAGACATGTAATCAAGTGTTCTAAATGCCTAAGGGTCCTTAGATTTAATCCATAAGGGAGTCGTCTAGACCTTCCCCAAATGACACCGGCCAAGCCTATAGATGAGAAAATAACCGAAAGTGAGAAGCTCATGTTCAAAATGTATCATCAACATGTATCCAATTGTACCAGTTTTATTTATTGACTGAATAGATTATCTTTCCATCTATCCATCTATTAAAATCTTAACCAGCAACGCCATTATGATTAAAATCGTAATTTTAACATCAAATAATATAATAATCGTCATTACACAACGCGATTCACGAATTAATCGTGAAGAAAAGCTGGGTTTTATAAAATCGACGTAGAAAATGAAATTTTTTAAAACTCACATTGAAAAATAGTGTCTTTTTGATTTTTAAAGGAAATTTAACATTTTACATTTTAGCAAATTTCCCTAGAAAATGGGAACCGCAGATGCGATATCAAAAATATTCAAAAACCCAATGGTTCGCTAATATAGTGCGAAAATCTACTCCGCGTTCTGAAGCAAGGAGATAGGGTTTTGGTTCTTTTGCAATTCACTGCCATGTCAAAAAATACAGGAATTGTCATTTAACATTGCAATAACAAATTGAATTTTCTTTAAATTTCTGGAATCATATCGCACAAGATGTTCATTGTTAAGGAACATAACGTGAAAAGAGATTACACTGGAGGCAGTGACAGGGAGGGAACCGAGACAAAGAATCAATAAGTTAGAAACATTCTGGCAACAACCCGGGTCGGCCACAATTCATGTAAACTTTTCAGAACAAAAAGGTTTCGGTTTCGGAGAGCGCAGAGCCTGCATTCTACTCGCGGCCCCCACGCCATTCTGACCCCACTCCTGCGCCATTTAGGAGTAGGCATCCAAAGTTTGCTGTCGTAGATAGGGAAGGGGAAAGTGGATGAACAGATAAACTTGATATTATTTTCATACTCACACACCCGTTCCCTCGTTCAAGTTGCAAACCCGTTGACCATTGGATGCGGTCGGCATACGTTGGATGAGGGGTTAACCCTACTGGATCTTCAAGTTGGGTCTTTGAGGTTCCGTTTTATACAATAACTTCAACAGCTATTTGGGTCGGCGAATGGGGACATCGCATAAAACCACTAGCGATACAATTATTTTCTGGTCAGTAGTAGAGGGTAACTAACATTTGTAAATGCTGCATTGCGGGAAAAAATTGGTAAACATCAGTAATTGCAAAAAGAAAACCTCCGTAAATTATTGCACAAAGGTTTATTATATCTGTATTATGTACTCGGATCACTGTACTACCAGAAGTGGACTGTTTAGCCAGAGGAAATACTTCCTAGGAACACAAAGAAACACAAGCAGAAATCTAACTGAAGTTCAACGAAATAAAATGAAAACGCAGACAAAAACAATTCCTCCACTCGTTTTCCAAAGCTTAATTAAAGCTTGGAAGATAGCGTATAGTACGTTCGTATTGCAACTACTATGCTACTTGGGCTGTCGCCGCCCATGTTCCATGATGGCGAACTGAAATCCGAAGTCATTGGCCGCTGCACAACTCTGCCACAGATAACATTTTGTTCTTAACAAATTAACCCTTTATTTTATTGGTTTTATAGGTTTCTCCGGAGCCCACGGAATCAATATTTCCCAACGTTAACAAATGCATTTGATATGTCAATCAAATGGAAACACGAGTTTATAAAAGATCGGTCCAGCTGAATGAGTGAAATTTCACCAGAAACTGAACGAATTATAACCTACCAGTGTGGGGATTGATTACCTAGGTTTCGTTCGTGCGATGAACGAGGCTTTTGAAATTGCCAGTTCCACATGTAATGGATCAGTGTCGAAACTAATTGAAGCTTGTTGCTGCACCGAAACATGTCAAAACGCCCTTACGGAACGAAGAAAGGCTTTTAGGCAACGCAATTATCCTTATTCACTTGATACTTAGGGAATTTTTCAAATGAAACATGCAGGATTCCAGAAAGTCGTGGCTAAAGCTTTCTGTCAATCATGAAAGAATTATTGTTCTTCACTGGAGGTATCCGGTATCGATTTAAATTCGTTGTTGCACCACCTTTTAGCTAATTTTCTTTGAAAATTAATCCATTGCATTAGCCCCAAATATTTAAAAATGAACATTTTGAGAGTTTCTACATATATATTTGTGTTTGTGTGTGTGTGTGTGTGTCTAGGATGTCAAAGTTGTCAATGGTAGCATGGATATTGAGCAAACCTGGAAGCTAAGAAAAGTGAATATGTTAGGAACAACCTTCGGCAAACGGTATCTGTGCTAAAATGAGAGGCGTCTTGTAACATCAAGTTTATGGCCGAAACCGTCGGAAAAGTGTCACGGAGTTGCTCGAGTTGAGCATCTCGTCAGGAGTACTTCGTGTTGCCACTGCCCGCTTTATCTATTTCAAAAGTAGGATGAGTTCGTTGCACAACACTTTTTGAGTACAGTAAAGTGGTCCATTTTCAAAAAAAGTAAAGTAGAAACGTTAGATATGGATTTAAAAAAAAATAAAATGTTGATTATCTACGAAAGCAGTTGAAAGTTAGAGCACAAATATGAAGTTTTAAATTTGTTAAACCTAGGAGACTTTACTTCTTTACTTCTTGAACCATTCCTAGTGATGGCAACAAAAAATCGATTTTTTTGAAAAATTTTATTTAAAAAATCGATTTTTTTCGAAATTTTTTTATTTTATTTTTTGTTATATTACAATGAAAATAATACACTATTATCCAGTGTGGAGAATCTAAAATAACGATCCGTATTTACTCGTTTTTTTACCACAGATCGAAATAGACGGCACTATTTCACAACTCTCGTTCGAATCGAGAGAATCGAGAAGAGAGATACAGAGAAGTGGAAGTAATATCTTTGAAACAACAACAACAACAAAATTAAAAAATTATAAACTACTATTTTAGACAAATTATATGATCATACCATTCAGCAGAAGAACAAAAACAATCATTTCAAATCAGCTGATTAACCATGTCAGTCAACACTAGTTACAAAATTGTAACTCTACTCTACTCAGTACCAGTACCCTTGCAGAATTGTAGATGTAGATTGTAAATTACAATTTTACCGGATTAGTCCGTATTTGTAAACTTGAACTTTTAAGTTACAGGCCCCATATATAGTTTTATACCGTGTTATACTGGTATATCTCATAGATTTAAAAAAATCGATTTTTAAAAAAAATCGATTTTTTTTTGAAGAAATCGATTTTATTCTTTCGATACATCGATTTTTTGAAAAATCGATTTTTTGATAAGTGTTGCCATCACTAACCATTCCCAGCTGGATCGCCAGGTGTTGTCCTAGGGGCCTCGTTCATGAAGATAGTTGTCCTCTTTTTCAGGAAAGAAGTTCCACGATCTGATTGAATATAACTAGGCATATGCCTCGGTGTATGGAAAAAGACAATAACGCTTTGGGAGCATATCCTTCGGTCCCGCGGTTGTTATTACGAACGATTGTCCGTTCAATAATTGATCATGGATACATTTTTTTAAAGACCAGGCCAGTAAAATACTTTGGAATCCGTCACAAACATACAAAATAAGAACATACAACATACGTTTTTTTCGGATGTTGTGAGGTCTACATTTATTTGTGGTTTTGGCGAGTGATGCTGGCTGAGAAATATTTTGTATGGTACGGATATCAGGATAGTTCTATTCTGAAAGCTACAACGTCATTATGTACGAGGTTCTTAACAATACAAGTTGGATTCGGATTTCCCTTCCCTTATTAGATGGATTTATAGTGAATTATGCCACTTTATACTGTATAAGTGTGATTAGAGGGTCACTCAGATTTCTACTAGATTTGTCTGAACTTAATTCGTTGTAATGGCTCCTTATTCCTCCGTAATTGATTGAGATAATGAGAGTGAATAATCTCAACTGTATATTCACACAATATGGGTTGCACTGTCTTTTACGTGGATGAATGGCAATCATGAGCTGGGGTCGCATGCAGAACAAATACATATGCTGAATATATAGGAAGGTAGCTTGAGGTTAGAGGATAGCTTGCAGATATCCAACTATCTCGTCAAGTTATACCGCTAATGTAACGGTTATGTAGGCAGTTAAATACGTCAATGATGCAGATTAAATTTCTTATATTTAAGTTTGAGGCAGCTGTGATTCTAAAACCAGTTTCCGACGACTCATCAATAGGAAGATTGGAGATGTAGTGAACAGTGGAACAATAATTCATCGTATCAAAATTTCTTTGACGCAATTCAACTCAAATTATTTGTTGATTAGATACACTCATTATTCATAAGAGTAATTCTATGTTATGTCAATGTTTACCATATTAAAGCATACGTTTGAAAGGTTTAAGTACCCTAGGACGACATATTGACTCTTTAAATTTTATCGTTCATCTACCGGGGGGAGACACGAGGTCACTCAATGCGATTTCTGTATAGTGAAGGTGACACTCGTTAACCAGGCAATCAAGTGCCAGATATATTCACACAAAAAGCAATGTGAAGGAATATCCTTTCATACAGGATTACCAGATTCCTATTTAACAATTAGGTCATCAAATAAGTATAACGTTTATCTGATTTATCGGTTCGAATAATAGAGTACGTTGTATTTTTAACTGAGCCTCATATGCCCAGCACACCGTGAGTTTCCGGAAATCTAGTTTACAAAACGGCGCGCACAACTATCGTTCCCATGCGAACCAGTCGGGTATTATGTCAACTAAATCGACGTCGCTTGCATCCTATAACAGATCAACATGGCAGATTTTATGAGAGTGATATTTATAAATTGAATCATCTATTCATGAAGCGTCCTTTTTTTCTTTTTACTCATATTTATTTGGTATTAAATGAGTACCTACCTACTTTTTACGGTCATTTGATAAAAATGGTACGATTTGTTACGAATAGATTTTTGCTATCAATGGGTTTCTGAATTTGATTGTCTTCTATTAATGGTAATGTAACGTTTTATTCAATATCATTGTAGAGAAACAATTGCTTCCCTTACTTTTTAACCACCCTTGTTCATTAACCTCAATCGATGTTAGAATTGAACATTGAGGGTATACATACTTTCATGACTGTAATGTAACACTGAGATTTCATTAATTTATAAATGAGTGTTTCTTTTACACTATAAAATATACCTTATTAAAGTCCAATAAAACATTTATGCGCTTTAAATAATAACACTTGGAATATTCTGACTGAACGTTAATATTGATTCGGATTTTGCGGAACAAGGCATTCACACAATCAACTTATTGATGCTAAGCGTTGATCGAGAATGTGGCAAATTCCTTGATACTGCCTCACAGCAGGTGGAACCCCCACATCCTACCCCTTCCAGACGTTGTTGAATCCATCGCAAAATATTATTACTCCATTTTGTACACTTTGGAAACCTCACTAATGTATGGGTTGAACGACTCCGACAAGTTCCACGTCCACCATCACTTTTATATGACATATAAAACATTGTGTTTAACGTGAGTGAATGGAGTGGGATATAACTTTAAAAAAGGCCATATTTCAAAAAATGGATGTGATCGGACAGGTCATATTCGGATTTATCACATTGCGAAAAAGATTTATTTCTTTCGAACGTGACTTCGGATTCTTGTTTAGCGTGAAAAAAATTACAAACACTACAATTTTTGGTCCACTAGGACGAGCGACAGAGGTCCCCCCCCCCTTCCACAAACCGATAATTTTGAACCACTATGCACCGTAAGAAACTGTTCCATGGAACGGACACTATTATCGTGTACGTAGATGATTTGGTAATTGCATCTGCCGATGCATAAGCCGATGTGGAATAAATAAATTGAAAACGACCAAGTTAGATTCGATATGATAGCCATTGTAAAACCAAATTACTGTCATGGTATTCAATTCTCAAGAGACATAAGCAAAAAAGTAATCATGAGCAAGAAAAATATATTATAAACTTTTAGAAAACTTCAGGATCAAAACACAATGAATAAAGAAAGTTGATATGGAACTCGAAAAACCAACTGAGATTGCATGACCTTCCTTATCAAAATTGAATTGGTTCATTGTTATTTAGCCACAGCTACAAGACCCGGAATCTATTAGTTCAGCTTCATATCAGCTTCACAGGGTGTCCCAGGAGTTATGCACAATCCGACTCCTACATGTTCTACAACTCATTTCCGAACAAAAATGCCTCATAGCAATTTTTTGCCAGAGGCCTCGTTTCCGAGCTATTCGCGATTTAAGATTTTTTTCGTGTTTTCGATCTTACGTCAATAAAACTGTCATAACTGTCACAACGGATGCATAAACCCGTTCGTTCGTGAACAGCATCTACGGCCTTCCTAAGCTGTCCGGCCAAAGTCAGGATACTCGAAGAGCCGAAAGACGGCTACTCCGTGTTCATTTACGATTGATTGCGATGAGTTGCTTTTAGTTGAGTAGCTATACAACCATTCCTGGTCAGGGGCCAGGATATGCAATGACCCGCACGACAGCCGGGTCTTGAAGGAGGGGTTGCTCTGTGCGCCGTGTATTCTGAGCCCCAATCTGCTTTGGCCGTAGCATTGGGTATTGCGATGTTGATAATTTGTTGTTTCTGACCAAATTCAGTTTTACTAAAATATTTGTTGACTCGAACTTGTAATCCAGTTGAAGGACAATGAAAAGATATTGGGGTTTAAATCGAGTTCAGATAAAGAGTTAGAGCTTAAACAAGATTGCTAAAATATAATCCAAAAAATAAATATTTAAAAATATTTATTTTTAAATTTATTTATTCAAAATAAATATTTATCTATTTTCAACCACGCTGAAGGAAATACAGCGAGGAAAGAGACGCAAGGGAAGAGTTGGTGATGATACGGAAGCCTGGTTTGATAGTGTCCATTGGGTCAGCAAAAAGATGAATGCAACTCCGTAATGCAGTGCCATAGACGCTGTTCACTAACGAACGGGTTTATGCATACGACAAAACTAACTTAAACCGTAACTTGAGAGGCCTGGCGTTGTCACCATTCGATTCAGCTAGAAAAGTTACGTATATCCCGCCTCCGACCTTTTTTCATCCAGACTTTTGGAAAAACCTCGATTCTAACAGAAAAAACACGTTTTTCTGCAGTTAAACACCATTTCCTTAACCAAAAATATTTTTAAAAAACAAAACAACTACACCGTTGGAAAGCTGACATTTTGGCCCACGTTTTACCAGGCCTGCAAGTTCTGCGTCAAGCATTCATGGTGTTTCTAGGCGAGATGAAAAACAGGGGATTTCAAGATTTTGACAAAACTGTCATTCGCACAACTTCAATGCGATAAAAAAATGTTTTCTGACATCAAATAAACCGTTCTTTCCAACGGTGTCATCAAATTTGAGCTATTCCTAAAATTTAGGTGTGGCAGTTTTAATGATATGAGATCGAGAACACGAAAAAATCTTAAATTGCGAATAACTCGGAAACGAGGCCTCTGGCAAAAAATTGCTACGAGGCATTCTTGCTCGGAAATGAGTTGTAGAACGTGTAGGAGTTGGACTGTGCATAACTCCTGAGACACCCTGTATAGAAGCTTTAGCGTCATTGTGGAGGAATAAAAATTATTTTTCACCTTCCTATCCATAGGGCAACAAGGAACAGCCGATGCTTACCATAGTTACAAAACTAGCGGGTGCAGTGGTCGTTTGATGGTTCGAGACCTGGTAAAAATATGTTCGGCCCGTACTTATGACAATTCCATCCATGAACTGTATTTAATTATTTACAAATGACACATAGTGCCAATATTACGATTTAAATTAAATTTGATCTGTTACCATTAGCCGTTGACAAAATAATATTTAAAAAAATAGTTATGCTGCATTGAAAGTCCAATATTGCTGGCGATGTAGATGCAGTTGATTGAGTGGTGAAGATGTGTAATATGTGCGGTGAAGAGTGTGTAAAATAGCAGATGATAGAGAAGTGAAGATAGTGGATGGGGATGTTGATGTAGTGAGGTGTTGAGATAGCTATTGAGCCATAGCATTCCATCCTGCTACTCCACATGATGGTCCTGTGGGTACTGTAGGGTCTTGAGTCGGAGTTGAGAATCGTTGAAGAAATCAAACCCAGTAGTTGTGAGGAAGGCATTCGCTTCAAGAGGCAGACGGAGGAGTGGGCGATGGAAGAGATAGTTTCGGTTCGCAAATGGTACATGGAAGAGATGACCGGACCTAGGGTAATGAGGTGCCAAAACCCCAACAAGAGGAAGGAGATAGAGACACGAAATTTCACCTCTGACCAATTTATAGAAGAGTCTCAAGTCCGACCCTGTGGAAAACGGTTCGGACAAAACAGACTTAAGTCTCACCCGCTGCTCCCTGCCAACCAAGTAGCATTCAATCCGTTACAGGAATGTGCCGAAGACACCCAAAGTCTCTAGCAGTGCGATAATATGCATGTGGGACAATTTGACATAAGCCTTAGAA
The DNA here is from genome assembly GCA_031894815.1 of Creontiades dilutus. Lineage (NCBI taxonomy): Eukaryota > Metazoa > Arthropoda > Insecta > Hemiptera > Miridae > Creontiades > Creontiades dilutus. The sequence continues at coordinate 116,119 of JAVIWC010000058.1, read as the reverse complement.
AAATCAGTTGAAATAACGTCAACTTGGGTACCTTTATCAAAGTTACAGTGTGTGTACTCTGAGAACGTTAACAGGTCGGCAGCTGTCGATCGCCCCTTCAAAAATCCATGCTGATTTGGAACAATGTAGTGTGAGAATTGAGGAGTGATACGATTGACCACCAACCTCTCCAAAATCGTAGGCACTGCAGATATAGAACAGACACCTCGGTAATTCTCCACCAAGGAAGGATCCCCAGAGTTATGGATAGGCGTAACGAAAGAATTCTTCCAGACATTGGGGAAAACACCTGTAGCCAGTGACTTGTTGAAGATTGCAGTCAGTGGTGAGTATAAAGCCCTGCGATATTCTTTTAGAAGTGATGGGGGTATACCATCTGGGCCCACACCCTTACGAGAGTAAAGCACAAGAAACCAATGGAGACCACATTAGCTGACATGTAACTAGGTGACAGTTTCACAGGCTGCTCATAGACCGAGGCAAAATGTCGAGCAAACATGTTAGCAGCATCACCGGATGTAATTGCCAGTTCATTTTTCAGTTTCATGAATTCTGGAAGTTTATTTTGGCCATTTTCATAGTTTACATAGCTCCAGAACGCCTTGCTGTACTCACTGATGTTATAACATCGAGGCATTTCATGTGCTGAGTGTATATTTTCATCAATTTGGATTTTCATCAGCCAAAAATTCTGTTTATGTGTATCCCCACCATTTATTACTAGTGTTAGGTATCTTGGTTTCATTTTTGACCAACCACCACCTCAAATTTGGTTTACACTTATCTGCTCTCATAATGAAACTCCGCAAGCTTTTTTATATTTTCAAGGAACTTCGCTGTTTTTCGTCAAAATCACAAATGAGGTGTGTATATTACAGTTTAGCATATTCACTAATAAAATATGGTGCGTTGGCGTGGGGGAATGCGAATAAGACACAAATCGCCAAAATACAAGTGTTTCACAACACAATGTTAAGTATAGTTTTAAATAAACATTCTGGGTCCTACACTACAACTTTGTAAACAGATTTTGGGGTGGTCAGTGTTATGCAGAGTTTGAGGTCTTGTTTGCATGTCAATAAGACTGGGGTTTTCGGGGAAAACTTGTGTAGAGCTAGTCAAACAAGATCGTTCCAAGAATCCAGTTTTAGGTTATCGGTTTGTGGAACTGAATTTTTTACGAGAAATCCTTACAATAGAGCGATCCATTTTTTTGTACATAAATCAATTAAATTCAGGAACGCTCAAAAGATCTTCTTTACTGAAGAAGAATGTTCTGTATATTTTTGGGCTTCAGGCAGTGATCAAGAGAAACTTATCTATAATGTAAATAAATAATCGAGAACGTTCATCTTCATTTACATTTCGTTAATATTCTAATTTTGATGCCCGATTTGTATGTGCTAAGTGGTTACTCTCATTTAATTATCAACTCCACCGGTTACCTCAAGTTCATCACTGAACTTTTGCCGGTGGGCTATTGTATTTTGTATACCTATTCAACGTTCTTGTCATTGTTTCTTTCGCCACTAAACAATAAATGGAGTTGAACAGTATGAGCGGATGTAGTGGTATGCAGCGGCCAGTGGTGATGATTTTGAGTTCTTGTAGAACTGTGTTCGGCCCGTACTTTAGGAGGTACTGACACCTCATTCGATTCCAGTCCATAAGCCAACAAACCACACTCAGCACTCACAGCAGTAAATAGTATGAGAGGTTGTAGCGGTATGCAGCGGTCACCATGTTGGCCAGTCTTGATGGTTTCGAGACCTGGTAAAACTGTGTTCATGCCATACTTTGTAGAGGTATCGACGTATATTTTTACCTTCCTATCCACAAGACCGTCACACCCATCACTCTCTGTAATTAAACAGTATGAGCGGGTGCGGTGGTATGCAGCGGTATTCGTCATGGCCGTCGGTGTTAGTTGAAGGTGTTGGCAGGAGCCAGGGAGCCAGTGCGCTCAAGTTTTTCTTCTATCACTTCAACAAGTTGAGGGGGAATTACCACCTCGCGTGTTGAAAGGGCTGTCATTCAGCTGGATATGTGAAATGGGGTGAAAGTAAGTGCATAAATTATAACTTGAAGGCAGACTTCAGTGTTTCCCTCTCCGACGTGCCGCGCCACCTCCTTCCTCAGCGTGTCTTCCCACTCAACTCCGCTCCGGCGCCCGCTTTCCCACTCCTAGGAGCCCGTCACGATCCGATCTCACCCAGCTGCGACGTACACTACTCCCGTAATTCAATCTAGGAAAACTATTTATACCAATTCTGTAATCTAGAGTAGGCCTAAGTGGTACCATTTTGACGAAAAAAAAAAAAAAAAAAACTGCAGATACCGACATATTTGAAAACGTGATTAATTTCATTGTCATTAAACTCAGTTCATCATTATCATGCTCTGCACACAATTTTTACACCACAATCGTCATTATATTTTTGTCATTAATGCTAAACTGAAATTTGTATAACGTTTGACTATTCCTGGCATTGTGGGGTACCTAGTGCGTAAATAAACGCAGTTGGGTTAATGACCTATATATCTGGAAACTATGATCTCTAAAAATATATGTTATTAACGTAAATCCAATGTTGGCTATTAAATAAAAATGATCACACTCAGAGAGTTCCTACTAGTTAAGTATTTAATATTGAAAACGCATCAATTTGAAATTTTGTGGAGTTTGTGCACAAATCCATAGTTTCCATAGTTTTCTAACGAATTAGTTAGTTTTCTAAGTAGCGCATAGTTTTCTAACATTCTAATAGTTCAATATCGCTCTTATCCGGATGTTAGTTGGGAAAAGAGCCAACTATGGAATCTATGCTGTGTGCAGCACCAAACTTTTTTATTTCAACCGTGTCAGTACCTCAATCACACTTGTGTCAGTTTGTAGACTAAAATAAAACATGAGTTACCAATCTCATGGACCTTGATCATGAGCTGGTAAAACAGGTTAAAGGGATGGGCAGGAATTCCGGTCACATTGGGAGGAATGAAATCGCCAATAGAGGGAACGGCGATTCCCACAAAAAAAGGAAGAAATAAGGGTGGCAGCTTCAAAGGAATCTGAAATCTCGCGAGCGTGATCCCCCTCCCACGCGCGCCGACCGCCTCGATAACCCTTCCCTATCCCTATCAGGGCTATTAGCGTTCAATATGATATCATCTGAGGCCCCTCCAGAAACAATCTCATCTTCTAAACCCCTGAGCTCAGGATACGAACTAACGCGGGGCGCACGTGCTCCCATGTGAACGGAGCTACCCTCTCGCCCCTCCGCCCCATCACCTTTCCCCTCTTTACGCGATGAAATCGGTCAGATTCCTCCCACTCGCACGGTTCCTTGTAAACCGTCACTTCCAATATGGAGCCGCTCTCAATAATATACGACCAGGTTTAGTTTAGGCCGATTTCCTCCTGCGCAGAGCTTTCTTCTCGCGTTGACGTTTCATTAATATCCTTCGCGGGTTTCGTACCTACCACCTGTAACTTACTAACTGCTCTAAACCTGTCTTGTATGGTGCCGAAACCCCAAGTTAAGCTAATCAATTCATAATGCAGACAACGTCATCAAAAACAGAAGATCTTGAACTCTATGTTATTGGAATAGCAAACATCATAAAAATACACAATAAATGAACACAATAAACAGGCAAATTAAAAATGTGTGAATAACATAATAGTTGAACGAACAAAAATGCTGCAAACTATTACGCAAAGCCATATCATCTGCATTAGATAGGCCTTCTGCAAAGATCACTTGTACTTGGTTGAGTATTTAGTTCTATTACTTATTGTTGGTTTAAAAATTCAAAAGACGCTAGCTCATTGTTTCAGTCGGAGCTACCAAACCATGTTTACCTCATTGAAAAACATTAAATAAAACAGAATAATACATTTGGACTCCTTTGGATTTACTTGGATTCCTTCATCGTAATCAATTGCGTAGCCATTATCGCAGAGAATTGATGTTCTGTGTGAAGGATCTGGGGGTCTGGTCTGCCCATCCGTCACTATCTTCTGTACTGTATATTGTTTATTGTAGTAAATCAGGGCAAAAGGGCCCAATTAAAAATTGAATTGATAAATAAGAATACCTCGATTTAGAAAAGTAGAGCGAACAATTTAAAGGTAAACAATTAATGAAAACTTATATCTGGCTAATTATTATACTAGTAGTAAAAATAAATATGATAACAATCTGATTAGGGACTTTATGGATTAGAGTTGCCGATGTATTTATTTATTTAAAAATACGGGCAACTCTAATACACCAAGAAGAATAAAGTACAAAATAATAAAGTGAACTGTAACAAGGGGAAGGAAATGAATTTAAAACTATTAACAGGCTCGGGGAGAAAATTTCCTGAGAAGATGCAACTTTTACAGACTACTATGATGACAAGAGCGAATAGAATTATTAAAAGAATCGAGAAAAATTCTGTAAGTGGGAATTGGTTGATTAGAAGGTTACCTTCTCCGGGTAATGTGCACAGCAGGTGGTTGAACAGATAATATGTAGATGAAAAAGGAGCGGTGAATTTTGGTTCGAGAGCATGATCGAGGAACAGCAAGATTAACCTTGCTCAGGAGCAAAGGGGAGTCAGGGGACCACTCCATGCATTAGTTTGCAGAAGAAAGACCAAGAGGCGTCTACAACCACCACGGCCCAGCACCCCACAGCCACGACCAAGCGCGTCACAATTCACTGAGTCCGGTTGAATATGAAGCTTATAGGCCACATATCTCAGGAATCTGTGGGTTACCCTTTCAATCTGATCAATGCGGCGGCTGTAGTAGAGACTCCAAGCAGCAGAAGACAAACAAGAAGAGACCTAACATGGGTGCCAACGTTCCCAGGTGGCATCACTGAGAACAACTTATTTTCCAATACATAGATATAGAAATAATAAACCTCTTTGTAACAATTGGCAGCGTTTTTCAAAAGTGACCAATGTATCAACTATAGAAGGGATTCCAAACAACAGATGTTTGTTCTATAACTGGGAGCACAAGAACTTTATATAGGGCAGCTATTGCTGGTGCATGAGTGAATGCACGTGTGGTCCGCTGCAAGAAGCCCAATATTCGCACAGCCCTAGATGTCACAGCTATGGTCAGAGAAGGTAAGCTGGGTGTGGAAGATCACTACCAAATCACGTGACGTAACAACCCTCCCAAGTGTTGCTTCTCCAATCATGTGAGTCTGATAAACAGGCGACATGTTGCGATTAAAATAGTCAGACAGTCAGGTTTTGCCTAATGATTAGTGGCGATAAATCTACTGAGGACAAGTGGTACTTGGAGGGGAAATCAAAGTGATTTTTTTTATAAGAAGGGGCAATCAAGGCACCTTGTGGAAGAGTGTTCGACCTCAAACCGCCTTATCTCTGGAATGTCGAGGCCGTATCGATCCAAAAAGAAAGAGTGGTATATGATTTCACATTGAACTCCTAGTTTATACCCTAGTACCTCTAGACTTTGTGCTGTACCCTCTCAATTTGGGGCTTATGAGTAACGCAGAAAGGTGACCAGTGTCGGTCAAAGCGGTGTGCAATATAAAGCTATTACGGTGACCAAGAGGTAGAAATCATTGATGTTTCTCCTGAACGAAACCCAACATTCCGATTGCACGACTCGCCATGTAACCTCCCGTTGTTCTCGTCTCATTGCACAATCCAGTCCTTATAAAGCTTTGGACGCAGGTTGTGCCCGTTCAGTGGGTTATAATTATATCTGTGATAGACCAGGCCGTTTTACGCCTTAAGCCATTCTCAACATCTTTCATTTCGTGTCCGTCCTTCTGTCTTGTAACCGCAAATCCTGGTCACAACCTTAGTTTTCATGAGATTTTGTGCAGATTAGGGTGAAAATGGTTCAGAAATCAAAACTTCAATCTGCCCATGCACAAACGCTAACCTCACCTCGATCAATTTTTCAAAATCTAGTGGTCCGATCGCTCTCAAATTTTTATAGTGAGGAACAGCAGTTTCATACACAACAGTTTCACACATAAATGTCAACGAGATAGAACCATTATTGTATCCGTGATAGAGTTAAGGTGGAAACCCTCAATATAGGGAGATTCATTAATACAAAGACGTAGATATCAGCGGGAACACGGCCCGATTCGTTTTGAGAATCGTTCTAACAGGATTGCAACCTACATCTTCCGGGATAATTTAAAACATTTCAATGATCTATACATTAGCGTTTTTGATAAGAAAGAGTTATTTGTCCCACGCAACTTGGCAAACATTTTCTTGACCCCCTCCTATTCCATACTGTTGATACATACATACATGGTACATCCTGAAGTTGCATAAATACTGATATTTTGCACGGAGCCTGATCACCGTTTGATGTTTCTGTTTTATTGTTTACATTTATACTTTAAAGTACCTAATTGTCGAAATGTTTGGGAAAAAAGAGAAAATGAATTATAAAATTTCAAGAGGACTACTACACGATAATGACGATTGCGAACCTCTCACTATTTTACTATCCTAACGCCGGGTTTTTACATAATTTCGTTAGTATCGCGTAGAATTTCTATTCTGATACCAATAGAATGTGTATTATACAATGTGTGCCAAGCTTACTGGCTCACGCAATCTTTTTTGTCAGATTTTTTATTTATTTACTTATTCATTTAATTTTTTGTTTTGTAGCAAGTCCGATAAAACGTGATTTTTATTTCAAAAAATTACATAGGAAACATTATTTTGGCTTACATCGTTGGAAAACTGAGATTCTGCGGAGGTTTTTCGTGGGGAGTGAGAGTTACAAAACCTGTTTACTATGAGCACGAAAAATCACGGGAAAAATTCGTTTTTGCATAAATTAGCAAAATTTGATCTTCGGAATAATTGTCACTTGTTAAGTAAAGTTTGAATGTTCTAATTATTCCCTATGAAGATAGGAAATTTAACGCTGCCTAAAAAATTCATTTCAAAGAGTAGTTTAAGGGGGTTATGACTTAATTTTTGTGACAAACGCTGGAAACACGAAAAACATCATAGAAGTTTGATAACTCAGAAACAAAAAAACAAAAAAAAAATAGAAACGTCTATAAAATACAATAAAAATAATAATTATGATTCTAGGAGGCAATTTTATATTGGAATGAGGTCTGGAATCGAACCATGAAGTTTGACTAACCGGCAGGGTTTATCTCGGAAATGACTCCTGATTATTTACGAAGAGACTTCTGTGTGAAATAAGGTGTGCGAACCTATCTTTTTCCCGAGTGATCCTTCATGTAATAGTCAACCGTTTCGATAGCTCTGTATGTTGCCCAATACGCAGTGCTGACAGCTCGGATACGCTGTATCACCTCTTCTCTTCCTGCAAGGTTTATACCTACGAACGTTTCAAACATCTTGAGACTCCCTTTTTTAACTAAACCGTTTTTCGCTTAATTCTATTATGCAACGATGGAAAGGAGATGAGGAAATTAGAAGGATTTCTGCAGACCGTTTTACATCAACGATTATTACTGTAACCAAAGGTTTTTTTCGTGTACTGGGGATTCTACTCCTTTCCCTCTAAATTCTCTCTTTGCACTTTGCACTACTGGCTAAATTCTCATTGTTCAGCTCTTGACCTCTTCTTCTATTTGTATGTATCTTATTTTAACTTGAAGAAATTTATATTTCATATTAACTTATTATTATTATACATATTAGTTTATTACCATGAATGCAAGCTCTTGTGAAAAAACATGTTTTTTAACACAATAAAGCATCTATCTATCCACCCATCTATATACGTTTGACAAACTTGTCGCAGAACACAATGTATATGTTTGCCTCCCAAAATCTCATCTCTCACGGATGGATCGGGCAGGTACTTAGACTCATGTGTCGCAATTCGCCACGTCGAAGACCATTTAGTTCCCCTTCTTGCAACTCCTTCCTCATCCACCTTTTCGTTTTTTCCCTCTTTTGTCAGCCAACCCCGCCCAGTCCCGTCTTATCCTTTATTACTTTGAAGCTCAAACAACTTGGACAAGAGTTACCCCTAACTCCTCGGCTCGTCTCTCCCAATCTAGCGGTGACGTTGTCCTCTGAGCCCCTAAGCTGATTCATAATAATCCCCTTCAAACCACCCGCCCAGCATCCGAAGGTACCAATATTGTGATCTCGAATGACTAGTTATGGAGCTTGGGAAACGTTCAAGTTGAAATCACATACGTTTTAAATAACTTTCTTACACGTCTTTGTCTCATTCAACAATGTTCCCAAAGGGCTATTACTAGGGTACTGTATTCTCCAGGGCACCATGGCACCAGGTCACCGTTGACGAGTAACGGTTCGATTAATATGGAGTATCATTCTACATACCTACCGAATTTATCAGAGCCGATGACTCGGAGGATTCACTCCATTTCATGACGGTCTGCCCATTGCTGAAGGAGTTCAGGTTACGGTATCCGAAACTTTGTGTGTTGGATGAGGGGACGGCACACTATTGTCCAGAATTGCCATCGTAATGTGCGATTATACTAATAAGTGCAATATCCTGTAGCAATTATTTTCATATACCTATCTACCTTTATGAATGCTTCTTATTTTTAGAACCGATTTTATTCAAATGTTTTGCAGAGCGGAAATCACCATGTGCATCTTGTGGTGCGAAATTAAACTGCCTTTTAGTTCGTGTGAAAATGCTCAGCCACATTCGTCGTTCTGAGGTTGAAAGTTGGATGGGTTGCTGTCTTAATTGTTGGTGGAAAGAATAGTCATCTTCTACGTAGTTAGTTAATACATAATAGACGAAAATGTTTCTGTCTCTCTCTCTCTCTCTCTCTCTCTCTCTCTCTCTCTCTCTCTCTCTCTCTCTCTCTCTCTCTCTCTCTCTCTCTCTCTCTCTCTCTCTCTCTCTCTCTCTCCTCGCCCCTCTCTTTTTTGTCCCCGCGTGTGAGTGGTTTAGCACATGTGTGGAAAAGAGTAGACGAATAGTGATTGCTGAGCCATGCTCACTACTTGAGGGCAGAGGATGGTGCACTGATGTATGCGCAAGAAGGGGAAGTATTCGAGTCCCAGCATTTAGGAGGCAGTCGCAGCACTCATTGAAGTAAAACTGCTAAAGTAAGTAAGTCAGTGTTAAAGCTCATCTCTGCAATACCGGTAAGGCGGAGGTTTGGGCAAGGATCTCAGCGAGTCCACTTATCCATCTAGCGATTACGGAATATACACTCAGATGGGCCGCAGAACGCATGTTTCTAGGCGGTGGCCTGATATGGAGCTTTTATTAAAGCTGCATGGTTAATGGTAATCTGAGCAGAAATCCAATTGGAAAGAAATCTATGCTAAGAATCACCAAACTCGAAAGTGAAGCACTGGAGAGGATTCCACTATAGAAAGTATGATCACATCGTCAATCATTCACTCCCTCAACGTACTATCGTACTATGACCCGAAGATTACTCAGAGAAGAAAGAACTCTTCGGTCTTATGTATCTCTTCCAAGTTTGCACATTTTTAGGAAATCCGTTTGAACATGTTTCAGCAAGTGGCGTTTTCATTTTGAATGGGGGAGTGAACGGAGCGGGTAATAGTAATAAATCTTCATTTCTTTACTATTTTACATTTGATTTTATTGACTATTTCGAATACCTAACATTTCTTTCGAGACCAACTTTAGTATAGTTGCGCAACAAACCTCAGAAATTTAAAATGTTCTGCCAGAAGAGGGAATGGAGGCGGTAATAGTCAGTCCATTCAGGCACTGCTCAACAGCCGCTCAGCAGAATTCTAAGCCGATATTCGTGAGATCATGCAAAAACCAGACATTACCAGAAGACTCTGTGCATGCATTACTTACCAAAATGATTTTTTTAAATCGATTAATGATTTCCATAATTTGCAGTGGCTGGGTTAAGTAGGTACATGTTTTTACCGTTTATATATTTTCTCCATCCAACCTATTTTTCTAACAAACCTGACTTCCGTAGTCTCATGAAAAACAGGTCATTGCATCCCCTTACCAGTAGAAATATTTAAAAAAGAAATAGTCATATTAGTGAAGCACAATACATTACGATACTGTGAGAACTAAATAACTTTATCCGTTAATGTTAGTCCAATACTTTGTTCGGTAGGCGTCATAGTTTTATTAAACAAGCTAAAACTCGAGGCAGCAAAATATAATTTCACATCAACTGTAGAGGCGATCCGTGTGCGGTGCATCCTTGTTTGGCCTCCGTGTACATCAACAATGATGATTCTGCTCTCGAGAAATAAATATTCACTCGGTCTTTCTGTATTGTTTCAGGTGGTGTTGCTTCGGCAATGAGTCGTCGCTGTGGCTAGGACCAGCATGAATATTCACAGCCGAAAAGGTATGCAACCATATACGATAATTTTCAAATGTGCCTTTGACAAGCTGACCAGTACTTATGTTATGGTCGCGAAATATGCTGAGCTTCCAATTGTTATCCAGTTTCTGGCATATACTAGACAGTCCTAGAATAGACTAGAATTCGATATTTATTGATGTTGAGACCACCAATACTCTACCTGTATTTGGTGAGTGGGAGACTAAAATTGGAATCGCCTTGTAGTTTCATTTAAATAATTGCAAGCTTTGTGGTCTCGTCTTCCAGGGCGTTTTCAAAGCTGTTCTTTATAATTGCAGGTTTTTAGACTTAAGGTTCCATCCTTCTATGGGAGGTTTTTGTTCACCTTTCATTGTGTTTTGGTGGTTTGATTAGTGTCAATTTAGTTGAAATTTAGAGTTCAATGCTTCAATGGTGTGCATTGCATGCTGCGCTTTTTCATGAACTCAAACGTCAATTTTGATTTTTCACCTCGCTAGTCATTTACGTTCTAATGTAAAAGTTTTGACCGGCCAATGATCTACGTAAGAACTGGGGGACGATCTCATTTCTGGATAAAACTAAGTTTTTGAGATTTCAGCTTTTCAAAGAATTTTTCTGAATTTGACCTGAAAGTTCTTTGGAATGAATTCCGTCTGGTTCTCAACGGATCTCTGAAATGATCGGCACCTCAGCTGATAACAACCTGTGTACGGATCACCCGCGTTCGAGAATCCGAAAAACAAGTGATCCATCAACGTCTTCCTCTTAACCCAGTTTTACTCCAACTTGCTAATCTGAACGCGTAGTTGAGGGAGAAAATTACTTTCGTGTCCCGATTTTTATGAGTAAACAACCCTGCACACACAAAAACATTGCACCTCTTCGTTTAATTCTCGAAGGACAGACTCGACACTCTACCGGTAACAGACCCCCTAAAATGTCATCGTTAGAGTCCAAATGTGTCCGAATTGAACGACTCCGTTAATTTAGAAACAACTCAATGAATTCTTGTATTGTAGGACTATACAAGGAATTATGGAGCGAATTCTTTATCGAAACGTCGCAATCTTCGACATCTTAATCAAAACGTGGGAAAATACCAAGTACCCATTGTCATCTTTTATGACAATATAGCCGCTCAAGACCCCATAAAAACGGACACACTAAGTTCAAAATCGAAGCATGCAATCATCCTACTAAAGGTAAAGAATAGGGATGTACAGGTATCGTACAAATCTTCTTCATTCGTGGAGACTAATATACCCCACCAAAGGACTGACCTGTCCCTGGCATTGCTAAATCACAAAAGTTATACGTTATACGACTTTGTTCGTGCCCCTTCTTCAAATTCATCTACCATTTGAACATTCCACTCACCTGACATTTATGATAATTGATATTCGATACACACAAATGATTTGTTTCGTTCTAACGAAATTCTTATATTATTATTTTTTTGTACATTCTTTTCCATGTCTAGAGTTTGTTCCATATAAATATTTGATACAATACTGTCTTTCACCTTCCGTTGATCAAGACACTGAATAAATCTGTGTTTTTGAATGAATACGATTGCGACGACATCACCCTTCCCTACCGAATGAATCCCAGAATTGCTCCACAGCTTCCAACGGTCTCGTTCATATTTTGAGCTAGTTCATTTCAAATCACATTTTATTGCACTTTCCTGAATGGGAGTGAAGGTCCGTGGCCCGATGAAGAACAACGACAATAGAAAACATGAGATCTCAACGCTCTCCTGACAATAGTTTCAGTTTAGTTTCCATTATATTCTATTTAGGTATCGATTACATAATATTCTCCGTGAAAGTAAAAATAAACGATGAATCAATCAATATAAAAAAGACAAAAAAAAATTTAAAAATACGGACTTGTCGAGTGACTGCACAGATAACATCTTTCGTCAGATAAGATGAAATACCAAAGTACCCAGAATACCTACAGGCACGAGGAAAAAATCATTTTTCTGGTACAACCTGAAACTCTTATTAAAAGCTTATGTTTGTAGAAGAAAAGGACTGATAGTTTAAAATCAAAATTTCGATCATCGTCATAAAGTCAAATATTTGTTTAAAACTGATAGTTTTCAAAACGATAATTTCTCGCGATATAAACTCATTTTCCACATACTGGAATGCATAGAACAGGACTCATCAATTTTTTCGATGATTTCAGCCTTTTCGTCCACTGTGCACCGCATAATAAACAGTATGCTTTATGGAAATTCCAACAATGATAATAAGAGATATCGTGAGTCACTCGTGTGTACCGACCGTCGAGTCAAGTTGGATGTGGCACGTAGCTTTCTCGTATTGGTAACATGATCGATTAAAATGTTTTAAATGACCAGAAAAGATTCTTGGTTTCGGATGACGAAGAAATAGAGCTTAGTACAAAGATTCAGAGACAACATGTTCCCATAGACATCTTTGGGATGAATCGATCACCATTGCGGATCTGTCCGATGATATACAGCGTGTGGTGTGATGATTTCTGTGTATCAATCATGTTTTACTACTGACAATATTACTGATGTGTTTATTACTGACTTTGCAATACTTGACAAAGCTAGAACATTATCATTGCGGCGCCTCTCAGGTTATACCTAAAACTAGACAAGGGCTCTGGGTTAGGGCATCAGTGTCACCGCAATATTGATTATCTATATTGTTCCTGATTCCAAGGGATTTCAAGCGTTAGCTCACTTGTATTATTCAAATACGCAGCATCACCAACCCCTCACACGAGATTCCCATCGCGCGTTCATTATATCGAAAGTAGAGTCAACGGCTCTAACCCCCACCTCGAATTCAGCTCCACTATCTCCTACTAGCTTGTTGACACATCTGACTTCAACATACGCCCTTCATTATGCGTGATTGGGAATACACACGATCCGATACTGAGGCACAAACAAAACATTCACACTCTGTTCACCGGTCCCTTTCGCGCAGCATGACCTCACAAGCGAGTTTTTCGCTCACTTCCTAGGAACATTTATTTCTGCAGAGGGTTAACCTGTGGTACCTCCACAGACCAGGAATCGATTCTTAAACTAATTTGAAACAAAAATTGCCCCGTAACTTTTTTGTTGCCCTCACTTTTCAAGTTATGTCAGTTGTAAGATTTTCTTCCTGCTTTTGACTTTAACTCACTAAAATGATCATAACTCACTTAATTACAGAAGTAACTTCGTATTTGATGATACTGTTGGAAAGAGTGAAAACTTTCCTATCTTTCTGATGAATAACCAATGTTTTTTAAATGAACTAAACAGATGAAAGTACAACTTCAAGAGGAAGAGATGTCAGATCTTGAAAATCATCAATGAATTCATTTGCTCAAAGGACCCTCTGATCCAAAGATGAATTTTAGCTTATAGTCCTTAAATATTTTGTAAGATCTCAGCTTCCCAATCAAAAAATATTTTTCGTTTGAATTCAGTGGGTGAAATTGACGTTTGTATGGGGGGAAACTTGGATTTTTACGGTGAAATCGTTGGACAAACAAGGGATTTTTAGCTCCTTCTTCCTGGTCGGATGTTCTGAGCGAATGGGAGAGAGGCACTCTGCACATGACCATTAAAACTGCATGTCTCCAATAAAAATGAAAAGATGCTCAATCAATTTTCTATGATAGCGAGATGAGCTGTGGTTCTCTGATCCTGATGTACGCCAAGACGGGGTTAGGTTCACAAACCTTCCCATTTGAAATGTCTGCGCTGAAAGAACGTCAGTGATTCTTATTAGCCTGGAAGAAACATCTAACACAGCTGCCTCTGGTCTCGTTCCGGTCGGCGAATTGATTCCACAAAAAAAAGTTCATTCCTATTCACGAAGTTCAGCTTCTCTTTTAGTGTCTTTGATTCCTTCTTCAATGACTCTATTTCGCTTTTTAGCTCTCGATTTTTCTCGGTAATACTATTCACGGTAATTTCCAACTCTTTAAAGTCGTATTTTGTTGTTGAATGGACGATAGTTGTACCCATCAAATTGTGGTTGAGACATCTTTCCATATTCAACTTCAGACCGCATTGTTAATTGCTTTTTGCTTGACAATTAAGGCGGTGAAGATGAACTTCTCCTGCGTCTTGTTTTTGGTGTTTCCAGTTATATCACACCGATATCGGACCGAAGATACACCTATGCGGAATACGGTGAATCTCGGGTGTGACTGGACATTAACCTCTTGTGCAATAAACATTGTCGTCGCAGTTTAAAAACCGATTTTAGCTACGTTCAAACTTACACTCATGAGGTTTCTTCGCTGCCACGGTTCTACTCCTTGACTAGAATAGACGGATGATCAAGCGAATGAGTGGGCCCATTCGATTTATCCAATGAATTTCTATCATCCAACTTGAAACACCATTCACTGTTTTCGATACTCACATTTTTTTTAAATTCAGCTTTTCGATTTTACACTTAGAGATGCCGAGGACTCAGTTCCAAATACACCGAATAACCGATATGTCGCTCAATTTTCATATTGTTCGGTTCAGTAACTAAATTAGAACTTTGTACAATACAATTGTATTTATTATTTAAAATTAAACGTTTTTTGAGCAGAGGCGCACATATATATAAGTCAAACTTCAAGAATCATTTCAGAATGATTCAAATCGAATTTCAATGAAGAAATTTTTCGAAAATCTTCATAAACATAGCGTGAAAATTCTATAAAACAAACAAATGCTGAAAAAATTGGTAAATATTCGATAAACCTGCCAAAAAATGAAAAGCATTGTTTGTTTAGGAGAATTTCATCTGAAACAAGTTTTTTGTCATAAAATTGACAGAAAAATCTTTTCACTTAAGTGCAATTATGTTATGGTAGGATTGAAGCCACAGTTCCTGATTTTGAAGAACACCTAACCCTGACGTGTCTTAATCTTTCAAACCCTGAATTTAATGCCACAAGAATATCAGATGCTCAACGAAGAAGAGCGAATCGCGCTCTAACTGGATACTCTAGATTGGTTTTAATTCCTCCTGACTTTGCTATAACGAATTCATTCTCGTTGATGATGAATAATTTAAAACTCATCGATCTCAGTTCGGTGGTGTTTATTTTAAGCTGCTCACTCCATTATCTGATGGTTCATTTGCCTTCCGCTTGTGTAAGTACTTTTAAATTGAATGTCTGAACTCAATCTGTTGGGGCAATAGTATATTGCCATTGAACACATCTGTTACTTAATCACAACAGGAATCATAGACAGGATCTGGCATAATTTTAATTAAATCAAGTGGTCCCCACGTTGGGTTAATGGAATTTATTGATCGCACGCTAATATTAAAATCTAGAGTCCATTGGATCACGCTGGTGTCCTGACAATTGATCAGTTTGAAATGGCTGCTGTTCTTTTCATTATCAGGGAGTCTCAATCAATGGCTATTCACCAAATAAGGAAGTGCAGAGAATGGGCCCCTCAAGACCAAGACCAAGAACAAAAATGTTTAATTCCAACTCCAAAATCGTAAGTTAACGTATCAAGATACGTTAACTTTGAAAAATAGAAATATTTAAAAAAAAAAAAAAAAAAAAAAAAAACAGAGCGACGCTCGGCGCCTTGCCAGACCCCCGGTTACCTCTATTTACATACTTCAGACGAAATTATTGAAACACTGAATGTGTTTCAGCCAACGCGTTTCACATTATTTCGCTACTTTCCTCCCATTAAATCAGAATCTTATATAATCACCGAGTCATAACAAAATATCGCATAGGTTACACCAGGTTACAAACAAATCGTTCCTTGCACTTCCCTCGTTCGTATTCATAGTAGGTATAGATCGACGTAGGTAGTTTTCTATCCCGGTGAGCGTCAACTGTAACCAACATGACAACCGAGTGACAACAAAACAAGCAGAATTGCTGACTACATCTATCAATAACACAAATAAAATACAATTACAACATGAAAACAACAAGTACGAAAGGCCTGCGTGACAAATCGAGTTCTTTCCAACGAATGGAGAACGATTTTTATCCACAGAAAACTGATTAACAACTTTCATTTCCCTAGAAACGGCTTGATTGGGTGACAACGGTATCCATGTTGTCATCCCAGATTTCGTTATGAAATTTCTGTTTTCGCGGTTTTAGCTCCTGGCCTCTCCTAGAGCCCCGGTACGTGTGACTGATCCGCGTAACCCATTCCGCATGACATTTTTTGGCTCGTTAGTCCCTGGCTAAAACACATTCTGTGTTGAAATCAAAAATCCGTCCATCCGCCGTCCAAAGCATTTTTCCGTCACTACTGGACCAAAATTTTCCAGAAAAATTCAACGTTGATCCGGGATGTGGCAGCAATACCAGCACCTTGATTTATCCATCCTAAAGGATCATATTTTCGACTTGATCTGTCAAAAATGTAAATCTCAAAATCTTTGAAATTATAAAAGCATTATTTGTTTACTCAGATAGATATTTATTCCCTGAATCGAATGAGATCACTCGGGTTAATGTACGATCATCCGTTCGCTAACAATTCGAAAAAGTTGTGTAGGTTTTTCGGGATGCAGAGCTAAGCTTTACAACTGTTTCAACCGAGGTATGAGCGTGACCGCCTGGCAGATGGCAGCCCAAGTATCTTCATCTTGGATGCAATCACAAGATTTTTAAGCGAGAGGTGCCGAGTTTAGATAGATAATGTACCACAGACTATGCTTAATTTACATAGACCAGTAATTTGCGTAGAAGGGCTATCTAATGCAGAAATAATAAGCTTCCGTGTAAGAATTTTCAGCTTTTTTTTGGTAGGTTACATACGAGCGTATTAAAACTAAGACCGGAATGGTCCATTTTTATTTTTTAAATTCAACCTTCTTCCAACTCCTTGAATCTTTTTAGGGATCAAACACAAACTATCATATTTTATTATACTCTACCAATTATACATATGGACGGAGAAACAGGAAAATTAAGCTGATGATCACAATTTTCTTCATAGAATATGGAGCGGAAATGGAGTTATAGTTTCATGATTTCGGTCAATGTGGGGACGAACGAATTACGTTATTCCTAATGTTGAACTTGACTAACTGATCATTCTCACGTCCTGCAAATGAGCCACATTTGGCGCTATGTGCCACATTAGCCAAATTTTTTCTCAGTGAAATTATGCGAAGGCTGCCGATTATGGAGTCCGCAGACCGGCACGTACCGTTGGGAGGCCCTCCAGCTTTGTATATTTTAAACGAAGTTTCTTCGGTTGTTTCCCCGTCCCGCTCACATCCGCTGAGGCTCTCTTGGCATCCCCTTTCCAAGTTTTTGGAAAAACACCGGAGTTTTGTTGTTCTAATGTGCAAAGCGCTGTAAGGAGTTTCGATGAAAAAAACCAAGAAGGACGAAACCCTCAGCTGGGGAGGAGCGGGAATTTCTCCTCTGAGTCGCTGTATACTGATGAATTACTCTTCTCGACGGACGAGGGAACTCTAGAAGTGCTCAGGCTACCAAACTTGATCAAATTGATTCTCCCAAACGTACCAAGATAAAAAACTCATATCCACAACTATCGAGCAAAGTTAGGGGTTTCGTATCAACGACACATGAAAACAAGCATAAGTCTCAGCTAGAACTTCTGATTTAATACTGTAGCCTAGAGTATAGTAGTTTTCAAGCATGTGCCAGAAACATATGTAAATCTGCTTCAAAGTGTTTTATTCATACGGGGCTCAAACGTGTAGGTACCATAAATATGCCTTAAAACACAGTTTTTCTTAAATTTTATTCGAACTGGAGAGCTGAGGTTCTTAAGAGTGCAGGCCATCACTTATCACCAGAACAACGGAGACTAATGACTGAAATACATTGATGAGTAATATATGCATACAGAGACGTCCCTATGACTAAATATATATTTTTTTAACGATCACACTTATAAACACTCAAAAACCAGACCAAATTCTTAATCGAATAACAAAAAGAACAAAAATCTGCTGAGGATTCTGATGGGTAAGAGCAGCGCTAGAATGTATCTGCCACTACCCCCTCCATCCCCCTTCCCAACATGGAATTCAAAATTTCTGGGGTTTATTGCACAAGGGAGGCTAGTTAGACAAAAAATTAGGATCGAACAACTACCGTCGACAGAAGTGGTCGCTGAAAAACACATTTTAGCATGGAACATGCTTTAGCATTCGACTAACTAGCCAAAAAATGTCACACGGAAGTGGAACGCGGGAGGGTGACGCGGTATATCATAATATAATATATTTATATATTATAAGATAAGAAAGATGTACTTCCTCTTATGGAATTTAGTAGTGAGTCATCATAAGTGCTATAACCCTTTGCTGTTCTGCGTGAACCTGAGGTACGAGTCCTCATTTACATAATCAGTCTAACAGCATTATTACGATAGATATATTTTAGTCAGTAGACCACGGAGATCAGTAATATTAGGGCACATCTGTCACATAGGTAAAGCCGAAATAGCAGACACGAAAATAGCGAATTGAAACCAGCGAAACGATAAGAAATTAGTGAAAGGAAAACCGCAAAAGTGGCATGGCTAATGGATGTTCCATGTTTTTTGAATTTCAGCAGCAGGGTGTAAGCAGTAAGCATCCGGTGGTCCATCGAGCGTACCCCCTGGCGAGTTTTCAGCATTATTTCCTCTCTTCCGTGGTGAAAATCTAGTGTTCCGGAGTTCGTTGCAGGACAAGAGCAAAAACTGGATCGAACTGGAAAATAATCATGAAAATCGGTTGATAAATGCAGGACGAGTAGCGTCGACAAACTTTGTCGAACACCTGTCGTTTTTCACGGATTCGGTCTTTTTTTGTCCTTATTGGTATCGAAATTTGACACAGTCGAACATCAAATAAGAGTACAATTCAAAACAATACATTCGCTTCACATAGTAAGTTATACAGAAGTATGTAAATGTCAACATCGTTTTCAGCAAATAGGCTGTTGCGTGTCTCTGTGTTCTGAATCGCGTTCAGGAGGAGTTCACGAGCAGCTAAAAGCCCGGGAAATTTCAAAATTACGTGTTCTGGGGTTTCTTCAGTTAAGGAACAGTTGCGGCACAGAGGTGATTGATTTTCGTTCATTTTATGGAGGAACTGACTTGTTTTGCAGTGCCCAGTGCTCAGTCGGGATATTGTTGTAAAAAAGGCCTTAGGTTTTCTACTTGTTAAAGTATCAAACCTGTGTCTCTCTTCAGGGGTAGGGAAAAGGACTTTGTAGCGGTCGCCAGAGGAGTACGAATGAAATTCCTGTTTCCAATGCTTCTTTAATAACTATTTAAGATTATAATCAATCCCCTGAGGTAGGCGACAAGGAATAACCTAGAAGGCCTTGGTTCAGTTAGAAGAGGTGCTATTTTTGCTGCTCAGTCCACAACGACATTTCCTCATTTGTTCGAATGGCTTCTTATCTAGCAGAAGCGAATAGATTCCCATTGGCTCGTGCCAGTAACAACTGTTCAACCTGGATCGATTATAATAGACGACCCTCTACTGACAAAGCCTTGCTTCAGAGAGACGTCCTAAAAAGGGGATTTTCCAGATTTGACGAAATTAACTTTTCAGGGTCATTTTTCACCCTCAAGTTCCTTTCAAAAAAATTATTCTTGAATGCTATGATAGGAAATTTAACTCCATTTCCAAAGGTGAACTGAGATTAGGTTTACACCTCATATTAAGGGAGTTGCCGAAGGTCGCAAACTCAAAAACAATTCTATATGTAACGAAATTCGGAATTTTAGTTGGATAAACAAACCCAAGGGACACTGTTTATTAGATTCAGCACTTCAAAAAACATAAAATGCCATAACTGATGCAGCCTGTTGGAACCGTTTTCAAAATGGCCCTTTCAGACCACTGCGTGGCCGGCCGGTTGTCGGTGTCGTAGCACGCGGCGGTGAGGCGGTAAGGTGGGCGTTCTCTAGGGGCAGGCGAGGGACACCCCTTCACCTCCGCCTCACCACTTACTTTCATTAGGTCTGTTTGTAACAGACGATGTGGGGCTCCTTCATGCCCAATTAAATTTTTTCTCCTTCGGATCCTTGAGGCAGGGGATTAAAGGGACTTTTTGCCGGCACTCAATTTGAAATACGAACCTTGCTCGGGTACACCCTCCCGTCCCTTTAATTGTGGGAGATTCGAACAATATCGTCTAATTCGTGAGAGCGGCTTGTCTTCTCATCCGGTGCCAGTTCCTTCCCTTCTACTGTGGAAGTATCAGCTCCAATAACTCAACCGTTTTAACAATGTAGCTGTTCATCCTACTATGACTTAAAGGGAACACTTCAACAGGCCAGTTTTGGAGCGTTCAACACATAGCTGACTCTAAAATTAGAAGATTTTGACTCCCTGACTCTTACTATCTACCGTGACTGGTGAGCCTAACGTCCAAACATACTCTTTCATATTTCCATTTTGGTTGACCAATCGTAAAAAATTAGGAAATTATATTCAAAAGACAAGGGTGATTGTGGTGCAGCCTCGAAACCTTTTCTAGTGTTTTTATTTTGATGCAAGTGTAATTAACTTTTTTCATCTTCAAAATCAAATCTTTCGTTTAGTGTCTGTGTGGCTATTGGGGTAAAATTGTGGTGCAGCAGTGTCCACGAATAATGCTGCATTTCCCGTCTTGATGGAGATAGCAGGTGTATTGTCATCGAGTGACCCCAGTGGAGAGAGAAACTACATCATATACAGTTTTTATTCAATTGAAGAATGAAACATGTAAAATGATGTAAATAAACTATCTATCTATATGCCGATGCGCAAGGAGCCCGATATCGTTGACATTAAGCCCAATGGGTCTGCCATTATCCTGGATGCCCAAGTTGTCAGTTGCTGCGTGGACATGGAGCTGACCTGAAGGGCTAAGAAAAGTAAAAATGATAGGAACGACCTGCGGCAGGCGGTATCTGTTCTGTTAACCGTATCATGGCACGGATTGAAGTGTGGGAACAGATCCACGTAGTTACTCGAGTTGGACGTCTCGTCAGGAATGCTTCGTAGTACCACCAATTGCGTCCTTGGGGCTCTTACTTAAATAAGCAATTCTATGGGGTACTTCATTTTTCTACTTTTCCTCTTCTTTCTCCCTCCATTTTCCAGATCCTCAGAGTCTAAGCCTGGGCTTCCTCCCCACTTTCTATTTAAATTTCGTTTTTATATCATGGTGCTCCAGTTGATTTTTGAGTGGAGTTTTTTAAATTGAAAAATTAAATGAATAAATAAATAGAAATGTGGGTGTTATGACAAATTTAGACAACGCTGCTCAGCCACCAATTTTCGTGATTTTTTTTACAATTTCAATTTTACTTTAATTTTACAATTTCGTGACTGAAGATACAAACTGGTTTTTTGACGAATTTTGTGGACGCTACTCAGGTTACGATTCTCAACCGATTTTCGTGATTCTTATTTTGTTCAACACCAATTTGAGTCTAGTTGTGCAAAAACCCGTAATAATTTTGATTTTCCCGTCCCGGGGGATGGAGAGGGTAGTTTCCTGGGGGGGTAGCTCCCTGTCTATTCATCTGATTTTTTTGTTTTGTTTTTCGTTCCAACAAATATTTTTCCAACAACCATCTTTTGTACCATAACACTCAGAAATTTTCAGTAAGCTGTCAATATTGTGGATGGTGTGGGTAATCATTTCGCATCCGTTCAAGCGCTGTAAATACATATAGGATTCTCAACCGATTTTTTGAACTTTACTATCCTACTTTAATTTAATTATTATTATTATTATTGTTTGTTTGATTAAGGTTAAGAGATTGGGCTAGTTTAAAAGAAAAATATTTATAACTGTTCATGATTATGTAATTTAGTTTGATCGTATAAAAACCGGAGATAGTAACAATATTTGTGTTTCCTTACAGAAATGCAGGAGTGTGGCGTCAGTCGTTTTTGAAATCATTGGTTGTGGTCAATCTTGTTTTGAAGTTTGAGGTTTTTTTTTTTTTTTTTTGGGACAGGTAATTTCTATATGGCTCCTCCCATTTATCACCTTCGCACCGCTTATTTCAATTTTCGATGGAAGGTAACTGAATGATAAAAACCCACTCCTGCTTTCAGAACGAAGTCAGTCGAGGGAGGGCCTTCGGTCAGAGATTATTTGACGAGATGAAGACGGAAATTCCGTTTGGGAGGCGCGGGGAAGTCGTCTGGAAATCGCTTCATTAGACGACGGATATAGAGGAAGGGAAAGAGATGTTTTCAAGGGAGATCTCGAGCGAAGAAAGGAGCCGAGGGGTTGGAGAGCTGGGAGCAGAACGGGAGGCAGGATGGGGGGCAGGATGGGGGCAGGTTGACTGCAGGATGGGGCTGAAGTGGCGAGGAGGAGATGGGACCTCTAGCAACAGGTAGCCGCATGCCTTCCGTTGAAAGCTGTAAAACCCGGCTTTTAAGGGGCCTCGCACTTCCGCGCCACCTCGTAGTCGTAATGTAAGAGGTAAAGGTGTAGCCGAGGTAACCTCGGTCTTATGCCCCACGGATGTGCGCCGCGTAAACGCGCCCTTTCCATCACAAAAAGGAACCAAACGGCCCTTCTGTCTTTCTTCCCTTCTTTTTTATTTGAAAATTCCCGTGAAAAAGATCCCGCTCGAAGCTCTCCTTCCAAGGGTTTCCACGTGAATATTCCACTGGAGTACTCTTTGAAAAGGGCTAATTTCCCATTGCAGGTATGAACAGAACAATCTGCTCACATTTATTATAAAAGACTGGCAAGCATTCGTGAAAGTCTTTAGAAAAATGGAATATTCATCTCCCATGGAAATCCTGTCCTGGCACGACTATTGTACATATTGTACATTTGGTACCTGTGAGCAAACTCACAAAAATGAAGAGCAAGTCAGGGCAAAAGTTCATTTTTTCTATATTAATCTTCACAAGAAATGGAAGAGGTCTAGTGAAAGAGCCAGAATTTTCGAAAAACGATACTGCAAGTACCGTACTCCGTTTACTCGTTACTCCGTAACTAGTGATTGAAAAACTCTCGTTCAGTGTTAAGGTACATTTTAAAATAAAACATTATTATAAAAGGCTGACAAGTATTCCTGAATGGCTGTGAACAAACGGAACATTTATCTCCCATGTAAACCCTGAACCTGCACGATTATTGCACATGTTTGATAGCTGTGAGCAAACTCACAGAAATGAAGGCAAAAGTTCATTTTTTCTATATATATCCGCTTAAGACATAAAAGGAGTCCTATTAAAGAGAGAGCATAATCGAAAATCGACGCTTCAAGTGCACTTCCCATTGCACTCTTTGCTCCGTAACTACTGTAAACCGTAGTAACCACTCTCCCGCCATGCACCTTGAGGAGGTTACCTTTTATCTTAATACTTACAAATTAAATAAATTTAAATTAATAATTTTATTGTTTGTGAGTTTGCCTAGCGGAAGTTTTGGGAGATAAATAACTTTTTTTCTTAAAAATTAAACATTTCTACTCGCATTTTTTCTGTTAGACCGTTTTGAACAACTTACTTTTTGCATCTGTCGTTTTGTAAATTGTTTACGTGCACGATTCCGAAAGAAAACTTCCGACTTTGATGAATTACATGAGACTACATGGGACTACACAAGACCTAGTTTTTTAGGACGGCTGAGATTCCAAAAATTAAACTATCTCTCCCCCTAATCCAACAACAGTATAAAAAATTACCAGATGGTGAAACTAGTAAGTATATAATTGTTTTTTCAACGGAAATTGTAGGCCAAAATGAGTCAAACGAGGGAAAATATTGCGTTGACCAATCACTTTTTCCCCACTATTTTCGTATAATAAAGTCACTGAGCACAGGTGCCTTTTTGAGTTTGTTTTCACAGTTTCCACAATTACGTACTACACGATTTCAAATTTTAATGTTACGTTTTTCATACTGGAAATATGTCTCCTGCCCATTTTGCCCAAGTCGGTATAATGTAGAAAAATTGAAACACAAGCAAACATTATGTTTTAATATAGAAAAATGGGTCAAATTCATAATGATGCTTGTAAATAACTATCAGACGGGAATCGACAGGTTTAACTTTTTAACATTTTTTTATAGACGTTAATGTTGAGTAGTTTAGATCTAATTTCAGAGACAATGCCTGCTTTTTTTCTTTCAAAAATTCACTAAAACCGTTCGCAAGCGCAAAACTTTACGAGAGGGAATCCCCTCTAAACAAGAAACAATGTTTTACGAGTCTTAGTGCTTTAGGTACTTCAGAGCGGGCGAGTAGACCCGATTTAAATAGAAAGAAAACAACAGATTGTGAGCTAAATTAGACGCACCGCACAGTGTCTACCAATTACATCATGGCGTTTATATAACCGATCTAACCTAAACAAAGTTTTCAAAAAGCTTATCGCGTGTCCTCACATAATGTTTTCCTGAGGAAGGCGATGAAATATTCTCATCGGATCGGAATATAATTGAAAAATAACTGCAATGTTGTCAATAGGCGATGATAGGTTCTTCCTGGAAATGTGCATTTAAAAATTGTAGTCCGTAAGATCCGCTGCAGATCCAACAGAACAAAATTTGGCTCATTTGTCAGTACATGAATATTTATGTTAGGTTAATTTCAATCTCGCCTTGCACCTCATGTTTTACGTTACAAGCAGAGTGATGGTTCAGAATGGCAACTAGGGTTGGTAAGATGCCTTCTTTTGTAAAGTCGACAAGGTTATCATCATCTTTATGATGATTTGCTGATGACACGAACTTTATAGTATCTGGAGATTCCATGAGAGAGTTGTGTAACCTTGGCACAAGAAACGTTTCTTCAATTGAAATCATGGATGTGTGATAATAAATTTGTTTAATTTTTTTAGGTTCGCGGAAAAAATTAAAATTAATTTTTATCACTACTTATAAATTTACATCGGGCTTGTCCAGCGTGTATTTCTGTCTTGGATTACTCTGCCCCTTTACCTCCAGAGAGACTCTACCAACAGCCTATCATGGCCTCTTCTTGTCGAAAGCGCGTCATTTTTGCCCTTCTGGGCAACTCCATCTAATATTCAATCTACATTCAACCTTCATGTTGCAGAAAAGAGCAATTCGAATGTTGGCTGGTTCATCTCCTTCTATCTGTAAAGTATGTTGAACAGAGAAAAACTCCTCACCCTGCCATCTCATTACAATGAATTCAAGAGAACTTAATGATTGTTTTTTATTTCGTTTGTTCTACCACGTTTACGAGTGCTTAAGGTGATAAAGACGTATGATTCTTATAAGGGTTGAAATTGCAAGAGCCTTGCCAGGCACTACGGCGATTTCAAATATATCAACTGGACTCGTAGATCTGATTGAGTTCTTTCAATAATTTTATTTCCTCTTGCTCCCGAATGGTTGTGCAGTTTACGGCAAGAAGGTGATGGATCAAACTCATCTCATTACCCCTTGAGGAGGATTCGCTTGAAGCCAAAAGGCTCCAAATATAACCTCGGGGTCAGAAATTTCAAGAATCGGAAAAAGGAAACGTTCCATATCAATCCTAAGTTGTTGATGTGCTTTTGTATAGGTTACATGGACTATCAAAATCGAGTATTACAGTATTCTAGCCCGAAGTGTTGATAGATACAATCAGAATGGATGATACCGTATCGGTTCCTGCGAGGTCAGTGATTGATGAACCTGGATATTGGTCTGTATTGGCTCACGACAGGAGTTGTTGATGGTCATCATCTCTGAGTGATGACTGCTAAAAAGTGAGTCAGTCCTCAATTGTTATCCTACAACACACAGATATCCCCTCATCCAAAAAACCTCAGTTTTATAGTGATAGTGAAGCAGATCAAAATTGACGCTTACCCGAAGCTCTTCTGCACGAATACGAAAAAAACAGAGGGCGAATCAGCAAAAGGTCTGCGACTTGATTCTGGGGCTGAATGTTCGAATTTAAAGTATTCAGAACTTTAGTAATGTTTCCTTCAATGTGGCACCTTCCTTTCCTCAAATTGAACATACTAAAACTTATTTAAAATTCAGTTTCAAACTCAAGGTTTTCAAGTATAAAAACTATTATTTCCAGTACATGGTTCGTACTGAAAACCTTGAATTTGTTTAGGCCATGGATCAGTTCTACGAATTTCCCCATAACGTTTTTCTTATCTCACTCGGTTTTCAGGTTATGAAAGCTAGCGGTTTTCATGATTTCGACCTTTACCGTCTTAAACAGCGATAAATCCCTTAATTACCTGTGAAAATTCATTAACTGAGACAATTATTCCATAAAAATGCGTTAATGTCCCCATCACTCTAATACACCATAAACCTTTTCGAAGTCTTTCGGTTGGTAGAAAATCGATCTGAAAACAAAATCTTGTTAAACCGTCAAGATTAACAATTTTGCGTACCCCCTAACTCCAATAAAATCTGCAATTTAAATTTAGCTCGTACTCATTCCATCGATAAAATAACAAATGTTTTACGCTTGAGGTTAATGGAGAAATCAACGTTACAATGCGGAAAACGTGGGCTCTCAAGTTGAAATTGTTATGTAAATTATTATTATGTATCTTAATATTATGTATCTTTTTACGCTGAATCGAACGGTGACCATCTCGGGCCTCACCAACTGAGGCGTTTTCAAGCTCTTCTCTTTGGTCAGAAGTTCTAAATTCGATTCAGCGAGAAAAGATTGAAATGATTATGCTTGTGATACTAATTCACAGTTACAGAAATTACCAGGGTTATCTTATAGGTAAGTTTTCCTATTGTGAAAAATTGAAAAACGCTTTTAAAAATGATAACGAAATCTGTTTGTACTCAGTAACATTCTACTGCTTCTCTACACAAAGTTAATGTAGAGTTAATTTAAGAGTTATTAATTTCTTCGTGAAACTAATTGACTTAATTAAACTAGAGAAACTCTCCTGTCAATTAAGAGAGCTGATTTCCCGCCTCCGCCTTTAGATCCTGTTCGTTGGCGAAGCGTTTCCCAGCTGGGTGTATCCTAATCGGTTCCGGCATTGGTTTGGCAGCTTCGGTTCCCATTTAACAACAGGCTAAGGACTGTATAAAGTTTCCAAGCATTTTTTGGACAATTTTGTTGAGACTTGAGCCAGTCAACTTCTTCAACTTGAATTAATCCATTGAATTTAAAAAAGTGGAGAGAAACTCTTTTCAAGTGCTCTATTTTTGGTATGCGGCAATTAGAAAAATCTTCCGTCACCCCCTGAATCAAGTCGCACACCTTTTGCTTATTCGCCGTATCTTTTCTCGGGTTCCTCCTGCGTAGCTTAAGGTGGATCTGTTTTAATGTTTCCATAAAATGGAAGATGTGCATGTTTGTCCAGCCTGTACATCTGACTACTGCTTGACATGTCGCGTCAAATAACCTGCATCGGATGTTCACATAAAGTTTCAACTAGGTACTTTCATTTTAAGTGAATCGTTGGTGCGGTAGTGTAGTGTCATCGTGGCTGTGATGGGAGTGCTCTAGCAAATCTTTGTTGATAAGCTTCACCAAAGCGGTACATCCCGTCTTGTACAGGTCAAGCGAGGTGATTTTCCCACTGAATTTTGTTGCAACCCGAATTTATAGTTGTTTATTACTAATATTTCCTTTCCGGCCTCACTAAACATAAACTCCATCGTGGCTAATAATGAACGCACTATGACGACACGTACTAACGATTAATTGCTAAAAAAAGAACAACGTAACAAAGAGCACAATAATCGACAGGGAACCGATCCGGGCGTGTTTCAGACCGCAAGGTTCGTAAGTCAGGAACCAAAACGGACTCATTAACGCCTCTGAGGAATCGATAAGGTATCATCATTGAATTCCGTCATGAAACCAATCCCCCCCGAATCCAGATAGCCGAATTTCCAACTTTGTCTTTCAGTTCTTTACCATCGGTGAAGCGTTTCCCAGATAAATTTTCTTTGAGCGATGAGAACCAAAGGGAATTTTGCTCACCAGACCTCGTTTCGGGGAGTCAAAGAACATCTCAATGGAAAACGCATCGCCAATGAAAATGAACTGAAGGTGGACATTTTCTGTCAGGATTGGCGGGGGAAATTTCCTATCAGAATTTAAAAAAGCCTTGAATCTTGAGGAAAATTTTTTAGAAAAAATGGCGAAATGTTAATGAATAATTGCACGTTACTGAGTACAATGCTTTATTTTTGAGCGTTCTTAATTTCAAAGAGTGGGGAAACATACTTTTTGGATAACTCTCATACTGTGAATTATTGATGTATAGAAATCATTCTGCGGCATAGAATACCAGGAAGAAAAGCTATATCCTCCGTAGATAATACAAGAACACTCCTACATAAAATTCAGTTGTTCGAACCCTAGAAGCTAATGCCTGCTTTTTTCGTTCTATTTAGTTTGATCCAAATGATGTGGGTTAACAACCCGTGATCGGATTAGATCACCTTCGAGCCGTGAGACATTAGGTACAAAAAGGACAGGTGGATTGTTACGACCAATCAGGGTTCCCCCCGAAAGACAAGTGACACTGTCTCTGGGCCCATAACCTCAGACCCTATTTTAATGAATTGAGGGTTCCCACTTTCCGTTGGGACTTCATGACTTGAAAAAGCTGATCTCCGAGATTGAGATAAGCACTCGCGTTTCTTTTTAGTGATGAGCTTGGCTCACAAAATATTTTTCAAGTCCAATGAGAATTTCGGATTCAACATTCGTAACGCTGTGTCCAAAATGCACAGATCGAAATTGGACAGAAGGCATGAGGATAGGGCATTAAAAAACCGTGCGAGTTTCAACAGCGGACAGCTTCATATTTCTCTAGAATCCACTAGGCTCGCAGTGTTCGTTATCACTATTTCAATGATTAACTCCCAATTTTTCTTCATTTGCCTAGATTTACTGTGCCATCTTTTCATTCAATTCTCCTTTATTTCTTGATTGTGGCAGTTTTTCTTTGATTTAAATTGTGGAGGTGAGCATCGTCGAAGAGAGGGAGGTTCCATGGAAAAACGAGAAACTTTGGCAGAGAAGTGACGCAGAAAGGGAAAGTATTCGCTCCCCGGGTTCATTTCGTCCCGGAACATTTGTCGTTGTGAATATAAGGACAAAAATATCCAATATCAAAAATTGTATAATGAAGAAAAGCCATAGCTTAAGCGAGTTTTAATCCTCTACAGTAAACAGATGAGAGTTTGAGATTAATCAACGTTTGAATGTTTGCCGTTTGTACATAAACTTGTGTGCTAGTATCGAACCTAGGGATTTTGGCGACCAATTGGCCAATTTTATTTGCTATTTTCATAACGTGTATTCTATAGGCCGTTTTAAATTGTCTTGACTGTCGACAGCCATTTCAACGGTCCAAACAACAAAACAGTAACTTTGAACGATTGCTACAGTAATCTACGTACTATTTCTAGGGTAGCGAAGGGATTTTAGAAATCCGTAGACAGGGTTGAAAGCACCAGTCCAAAGCCACCATTTTAAATATCCTTATTTCGTTAAGAGTAATAAATGGACTCTAGCCTCTAAAATACACAAAGCAATAATAATAATGGGCTTCCGAAGCCCATTCAGCCAGTATAATCCAGTAACTTGTCACTAGCTAACTTACTCTTCATGTAAAGAGGATAGGGGGATTTTGAAACGTCATCTTATTCTTTTGATTTATTTTTTCAGGATGTGTATGCGCCTATGCTCCTTTCAGTAGCCGCCCCCGGTGAAAATACTAAATATTACCTCTTATAATTTCGTTTCAAACGCCCGTTTTTAGTTTGAATTCAATACTTAATTTAAAGACAAATCGTTACCATCAAAGTAGCGGATTCAGTAGGTGATTTCGGCACCAAGTAACGCGGTGAGTGGCAGGTTCGGTGGTTAACAGGGTTAACTACCTCTTACAATTTTGTTTCGAACGGGGGTATTTACTTTCATTTCGTTATTTCAATGAAGAAACAATGTGGGACCGGTAAATTAGTCTTACCTAGTCTATTCGACAGTGATTTTGACACGATAAGAGGTACTGGGGTTAACTGCGAATCGTGTCATCAAGTCTCCCGCGGTATCGACTACTGATGTCGGGGAGGAGGATGCTGCTGTGATCGTGATGGTGTATGGTTGGGGGAGGATGAAGAGAACCGATGAAGGGAACCAACGTGATATAGAGAGACGGTCCAGCGGCAAAGTGTGAGGGGAGGGGGGTTGGGAGCAGAGTGCGACGTAAAGGCGTATTCACCGCAAAACCGTAACTCTTCATTCACCACTGACGCAATTGGTCCTCTAGATCTCCATTATTCATCTTTCTGGTTTTTTTTTAAAACCCATTTCCCGGAAATCCAGTCGCGGTTCGGTCTAATTTCGGTGTTATCTACACAGAGCAGAATCGTTTCATAGAAGAAGAACTACTGTGAATGAGGTAAAACAATTGTCGAATCGAACACTCCAGTTGTGAGATTTTCGTTATTGGTTAATGAGTTATTTTTATATTCATTAGAGTTCTTTATTGTTGAAGAAGCGCTCATGCTTGTAATTTGTCCGTTATCTAAAATAATTCATTTAATTACACTTCACTAAATCACGCTCTACATGTTATTTTATGACAGGTTTTGGAGCCAAAACGGTGCGTGAGAGTGTATACTTCATCTTCTCCCCTCAACCCATTACATAGATTAACGAAGCGCATAGGAGGCAAAACTCCAGATAAAGTGGAAAAGACGTAAAAAATCAATTATTCAAATCATATGGGTTCTATCATGTCCGCAACAATGACGAGGCCAGACATATCTTAGTCAGTGAGCGTGCGATTTAACAGTTGTTATGGAGCAGAGCACTGATTTGCGAAAAGCTTGGAGAAAACCAGTGACTAGTGGTCGATTTTCTGGAAGACAGGCATAGGAATTGGCCGGTAAGTCGACGTGGTGGACGACATGAAAGTCAACAGAGGATCGGCGTTCGAATTCGGTGTTCAGTTGGGAAGTTAGAAGCAACCGCCAGGTAGCTTTATTAGACGTGGGTCAACCAACAAACTAGAAGTGGATGGTTCAATATTGAAGGACATGTCCACAGTAAACTCATGGTGGCTGAACCCAACACCAAAATTACTGAATGGCTACTTTGCGAAAACTGTAGGGAAACAAAAACAATGGTCGGCCTTACAACCGGCTTTGCACCTCTAAGGTTTTACCTACACCGCATTGGGGTAACAAAAGTTCAACCCTTTGCAGGTTATGTGAGGAGACTGACGAATTGGCATTCCACATAATATTTGGTTGTTCAGCTCTCACCTTTGGCAAATTCGAACTGTTTGGTGCACAGCCCCTCAATGAGGTCTATTCAAAGCACAACTAACAAACCCCTTACCAAGGGGCTGGATCTCCTTGAATAAATGCAAAAATCTCTGGAAAATACAATAAGGCTTCCGTGCTGGAGGCCCAAAACCATCTACATCTACAGGTAGCTTTATCAAGCAGAAACAGATTACAGGTCAAACAAATACGGAGGCTACGTATTGGGAACGATTCCTTGAAGGAATCTTCGACAATCTGACACGTCATGTTCAAAGTTGGGAGATTCGAGAATCGAAAAGGGGGAACTATCCGTATCCACCACACTCCCATCGGCAGAGCAGGGTTAAAGCTAAGAGGTAATGTTTAAAGTTATTGCCCCGTTTGCCTATGGGGCTGTGCGAGGGAACTGATCGAAAAACGGAATATCAGGGTTTTGAGTCATCTCTATAATCCTAATACAAAAAATCGAACTAAATGAAGGAAAATTACAACTTTTTGATAAACATGAAAGTTTTTCGGATACTTAAGTAAGTTTTTTCTTTTCCCCATATTAAACAAGTACTTGGTTCTTCAATACATCGGATTTTAACATTTAAGGCTGCCAAACCAGAAGCGTTGTAAATTGATGTAGTTGCTTTTTTTTTCCTCAAGTCTCTTGAATCATCTCTGTTAGCTACTCTACGTTTTCTATTGGACTGGAGTGAACTTCAAATTGCAGATGTACCAACCCTCACAATGTAGTCCAAAGACTTTAAATAAATGATAAATTACGTTACACACTGTCTCTAAATGGACTTCCTGGGAAAACATTTCAGCGCCATTGCTATGACTTCAGCTTTTAACGAAATTCCATGAAAAAAGAAAGATTAATCCATCAAAAAATCGAAATTTCAAAAACTGTCAATTTAAAAGGGTAGTTTTTTGTTTGAGTTAGATATAAATTAAATTAGTTTAAAGAATTGAATGAATGATTGATTGAATACTCTAGTTAATTTAATCAGCATTCGGAAAAGCTAGGTGTTGGGCTACAGAGCCGGGTGCAGAGGGGAAGTCTTAGGAAGGCTGAATGGCTGACAGTAGCTCAAGTATTTTCATTTTGACTCACAAGATATGAAGGCGCGAGATGCACAGTTTTGATTTGCTTGCTGATATGATATGCTTAGATCAGTGATAAAAAAAGTTGTGTAATAGTTTGCAGCGTTTTCAGTTGATTTGCTGGGGAGTCGAGATCACTCGGTTTGTGAGGGGCTGAGCATACACATGATTCCCTTTCCGAGTTCATGAAGATGTTTTTTTATTAGGAACCTTTTCCTCTCCCTAATCTCTCGTCTAATCGCTATGAAACGAAGAGGTAATTCACGCTCAAAGACCACATAAAATCACTATTTGGTTCAAGTGAGTAGAATCGGAGTGAAGTTTGTGCAATATTCTCCTTACTTTGCACTCAGCACGCGTCGAAAAAGAATTTTGTTTTCATCTCGAATCGAATTTATGAAAACAAGACTGTTTTCCATTTTTTTTCTGGCTCGTAATAAACAGGCTTCGTTATTCCCATCCTCAGGAAAAACTTCGCAGAATCTCAGCTTTTTAATGGAACAAGCAAAAACTCCACCTTGAACTTTCTGTAGAAAATCATGTTTTAATGCGGAAAAACGTAATTTTATAGGATGAAATCAACGTGATTTTTTTTAAACCGAAACCCACGTACTACAAAAAATGAGTTTGGCATCGGATTTAGTGCTTTTTTTTTTTTTTTGAATCGAATCATCCCCCCCCCCCTCAACAAATTAAGGATTTTCGAGCCCTTTCACTTAGTCGAAAGGGCCAACCCAGCCGATAGCGATATCTTACTAATTGAAGTTTTCAGCTCAAAATTGCCAGTCTTCAAATCCCCTATTTGATGAATGAGGAGGTCCGAGAGGGTCACCATTTGGTTCAGTAAAAACAGATACATTAACTCTGACGCCCATATTTTTCTGTTTCTCGGATCTGTTTTTTTTTTTCTCTCTCTCTCTCTAGAGGATTTTGTGTAAAAAATGTCGATTTCACTGTATAAACCCACGTTTTTCCGCATTCAAACATGATTTTCTTCGAAAAACTCCACAAGAAAAATTGTTTTGCATGTTCCATTGAAAAGTTGAGATTTTGGGGGCTTATCCCGGGAGGAAACGGGATTTACAAAATCTGTTTAGGATGAACGACAAAAAAGTTTCTTTAAAATGTAATCGTCTGACTGATATTCTACCCTATTGAGATAGGAAATCGAACACCTTTTTCCACGGTGTTCTCATAATTGATTTTAGAGAGTGTTTCAAAGAATTTATAGCCATTTTAGTGATATGACGTTGGAAACACGAAAAAAAATTCTGAAAACAAAGTAAATTACATCTAGAATTGAACCCTGGATGTTGCTTTCAAGATGTATTTCGTGTTTCTGACCTTAGGTTACTAATAAAAACGGAGTAAAAATAGAAACTTGTCTATATTTCCACGGAAATATGGACAACGTTATATTTTTACTCCGTTTTTATTGAAATGGGTTTCCACAACTTCGTCGCAAGTGACTTATTCCGTATTGGGACATTAAAATGGCTACAAATCCATTAAACTACTGTTTAAAAACAGTTTTGACGACAACGTTAGAAAGTGCGTTATATTTCCTATATCCATTAGTTAAAATAAAGAAATTCTAATGAGACTTGATGACAAATTAGTCTGAAGATACAATTATGAGAATTTATGAAAAAGCTTCTTCTTTCCATCTTTTCTCTCGCTCATAATAAACAGGTTTTGTACCAAACATTTTCCAGAAAAAAACTGCACCTGAATTTAGTCTTTTCGATGGCACAAGCAAAAAAAAAAAAAAAACATTTTCACGTGGATTTTTCAAGAAAATCACGCATTTTATGTATTTTTGTTCAACAAATCTTCAAGACCTCCTCGCTCAACACATAAGGGATTTTCACACTGAACATTTCAAGCTGAAAACTTGAATTTGTAAGATATTATCGATAGCTGTTGGTTCAGACCTTCCGGCAGGTTGAAAAGGCTTGAAAATTCTTAATTTCTGGAGTGAGGAGGCGTGAAAGGATCACCATTCGATTCAACGAAAAAGGATACATAAAATCCAATGTCAAACTCGGAAAGGCGAGTGAAAGAAAACAATCGATTTGCCTCCCAATAAATTCAATCAATATATTTTATGCCAGAAGAAAAAATTCCTTTTTCAACACACTGCGACCACAATACATTCTAAATAGGTAGACAAAATAAATACAGAATAGGAAGAAGAAATAAACAACGAGTCCGTGTTATTCAAAAAGAAAAAACTACTTTTGAAATTTCAGAGTGACTTCATTAACTACTTAGAATCGACTAACAACATCTCTCCTCATATTCCATCTCTCTTCATTCGTTAAGGGAGAACGCTGTCAGCCTTAGAGAATAGGTAACTTATTTGTAAATGTCTTGGTAGCAGTTGGCATTGTTCAGATTCAATAACTCACTTAGGGCAATATGGGCTGCATGGGTTGGTCAGTGTGTCTGGGGTGGAGTAGGCAGGAATCAGTGGCGTTAGGTGTTTCAGGGTTTGTTGAGATGCAAAAAAAATGAACTACCGACTCTGGGATTTGCGGTCAGTGTGTCTGGGGACCCGCAGGTAACGTACTTGCCGCTTATGGTACCTCATTGTTTGATAATCCCGTTTGTATGTGAACATATAAAAAGCCTTTGCTGCTTTGTGCAATAGGTGTTTCCCCCCCACCCTGGAGTTTCCCGGGTTTGTTGAGATGCCAAAAAAAAATTTTCTTCACTTCCCCTGACACTCGAACTCGACTGACTTCATATCATAGTTATCAAAGTGACTTCGTTTTCATAACTAAGTTAGTGGCAAAGCAGCATATTTTGTGATATTGTTGACACCCGCGAAACCTCAACTTCGGCAGAAGCGAAGATTTTATTCTACAACACCTTTATTTGCAATATCGACGAATACGAATCAATGATATATTTCCATAAGCGTTCATTGAGCATGTACGCATTGATTTGAAATATAGACTTTATCAGTTATGCCCAACCGTTTATATCTTCCTTGGGTTCAAATAAACACTGATCTTTCCCAATAAGTTCGCTGCCTGCAATTTAACTTTCTTATTCATTTTGGAAACATGTGTTTACTCTAACGGTGAAACTCGAGTGAAAATAGAATGAGGTGAACGAATACATTTACGGTTGGGCGTTGATTTCGTGCTGAAGTTTACTTTATTTTGATGCAACCCTATGGCTAGACTTGGAAACAGTTCACTATAAGTCGAGGCATCTTTGTCTTAATTCACAGAAACCATCATAATCTTGAAGGATTTAACATAACGGGTTTGTGTGTAGGCCACTCGTGATTCGAGTGTCGACCAGACCTTGAAGTCCCCTTCACTCCGTCGAGCTCTTGTGAAATATTAACGTTTAATGAGAGTCACTCGAGTGGCAGTGAGGAAGGGGAAAAGTAGCGGTACTCACTAAGCTGAATTCCCTTCAATCTTCAAACCTATTTGCTCAACACAATGGTCGGGAGGTGGCGTGAGTGAGTGTGTATATGTGCGTCGCCCGGTCGTCGTTGTGAAGGGGGTGCAAGGAGTCGTCGAGTGGCCCGCAAGTACTTCATCTATTTTCACTCTTCCCACCCCTCGAGCCGGCCTCCTGATGGACTGAATAATACTTTATACGGGAGAAACGAACGCCATGTTGAATCCACAGAGAGAGGAGGTGTCTAACGCGAGGCTTCACGCGGTCCTGTCAATTATTCAGGGTACACCGCTGCTTTGATTGTTTCGGTTTGCCCGCCAGCCGCCAAAAGTGTGACACATTACTAGCGCTCCTCATGAGGGAAAGTCGAACAGAATTTTGCGTCTAAGATGACCGAACCATACACGGTTTGACTATCAAGAACAATAAACACAAAAAAGTAATAAAGAACAGTTTAAGAACTCTTAATGTTTGTTCGTGGCAATTCAAGGGACAAGCGGCGAGCAAACGCGTTGCATTCTTCTTCGAGTGGTCGGGTGGCCCGAAAGTGCTTAATCTATAATCACTCTTCCCACCCTCTCGAGCCTGCCTCATGATGCATGATGGACCGAATAATGGGTCATTCCGTACCCAGACAGACTACCGACCCCCTCATGTTCATGCTTGGTGTAGTTGCTTCCTTTAACAAATAAAAGCCTGTCAGGTCAATTCCTCCAAAAATGAACGGTTTTGGAAGCTAAAGCAGTATGCTATTTTGACGATTTTCAATGACCTGTATGGTTTTTTGAATATATCTTCGGTTCTAATCGATCAAATTAAACGTACGCGGTCTGATTTTCTTCGTGATAAAGTAAAGAACGCAACGGACCCAGCAGAAAGCCCGGTATGAGCGTCCGTTTTGTTTGTCGGGCGGATAACGTCCGCAAATCTTAAAAAAGCCGCTTAGTAGAATTAGGCGTTCGAGGCCTTAAAATGTTTGTAATTACATGTTTTACAATGCCTCCAACGGGTTTTGTGTGTTATTTTCATTTGACGGAGTAAAACGATTTTAAGGGCTTCGCACCGCCATTATTTCAATTTAATTCGCCTATTATCGATGTAAAGCTGGATTACCTCGAAAACCGTTCGAGATACCTAAAATTGTCATAGAAAAAAAGTTGTAGCTCTTGAAATTTCCATTCGGATGGACTCTTTCCACATTTCCATAGCTCCAACCGTTTACGAGCTATGAGCAAAACAAAGTCTGCCCACTTACGGGTATGGGTAAGAAGGTAGCATTGGCAAAAAGAGTTTCATAGTACCGCTCTAGTGATATGACCAGCGAGAAGTCCAAACCTCATGCCACTGAATTCGTACTGAAAGGGATCCTTGAAGACTAAAGTCTACGAAGTGCCGATTGATAACCGCGAAGAATTGATTGAGCGGATACACCAAAACAGTCTAAGCATTGGTGGAAATTCAAGGGACCTGAGGGATGCAGCGACAGCATTCGCAAAAGGGTTCATCTATTATGGCTATGTTGGGATTTACCAGGAATATATCGGCTCTCCTGTGGGTGCTCGCTTTGATAATGAATAAAAGGAAAAAATCATATCGGTGGAACTTGCTCATCACAAATATTTCAGGCAATCAACTGAAGAACTCCATCGAATTACCTGGGTGCCTACGTGAAGGGTATTTTGGTATCTGCAATACGGTGCAAGAGCACAGCTTCAAACCCCGGTGAAGCTCACTGATTACTACCAGAGTAAGTACATTCAAATGAATTTTACTTGGGTAAAACTTATAGTAAAAATGAAAGTGAAAACTTAAAAAATATTACTTATCAAGAGAGTAATAAATTATTTTGTTAACCCTTGCAGGGTGTCCCAAAGTACAACATACTGTTGTACCTTGGGACATAGGGTGTTGTACCTTGGGACCAGATGAAAAACAAACAAATTTTAACACATAAATCTTATAATTACATATAAAAATATAAAACCATTACAGCAAACTTTATATGTCAGATTAATACAAATAAATCTACTAGATTAGTCCAATGGCATGTCGTAACCATTAAAGTTCACAGGGAATTTAAGTGAGTTCTGTTGACGCGCTGAAGATCCTTTTTACAAATGATTCTTCTCTCTCCATTTCATATATGGTCTCATTTCTTGAGATGAACGTTTTGTTCCTGTTAAATACTGGATTATGTAAGATAGAGTAAACACACTAAGATTACAGGGCCATTAAATAGAGTACTTTAAGCTTTATACATCGGCCGTAATAAGTGTCCCCAGGATGAATTTTGATTCATGATCATTCCTTGAACGTGGCATGTCTCGCAATACTTTCATGTGATCCTTCACGAGGTGAATTCCTGTTTCATCAATTGAACTTCCAAAGAAATTTGGAAATATTTGCTCTTGATAATTTCAGCACCTTCCAATCTATTCGGAACTTCCGGCACCAGTACCTACCTAATTGGTATGGGACGGCGAAGTGGGTATACAGTACCCGCAAGACCGTCAGGTCTTGAGGGTGGGGTTGGTCTTGCCCCTTGTTGACCCCCCTCATCAAACTTAGTACATGGGTGGTGTGTACCTATCGGTAGGGGGAAGTAATGTTTTCAGAGTCAGGAAATGAACTTTCTTCCCCAAAACTGGAATACTAAAAACTTCGTGAGTACATTTTGGTTCATTATTCAATAATAAACCATTGTAATCGCTCTTGAAAAATAAAAATTCTAATCCCCCCTGAAAATTTCATGGCTTACGTTTCAAAGGGTGTAGAATCCGAATCAGCAATAAAAATTTTCCGTCCGTACCGCGTACGTCGTGTGCACGATTTCTCCCGGCTCTAGCAAAAGATCTGAAATTTTCAGGAAAAATCCATGTCGGTCAGGCGACGCCCCAATTCTAAAGCCAGCTCTCTCACTTGAATTAAAGTGCCCTTTAAGGGTTGTCAAAGTTTTGTAAAATCCCTAAAAACCTCAAAAAAAGTCAAGGTGGCCTGAATTTGTACTCTTTTTGAAGAACACTCCACGAGGAATCGAATGAGCCCCTCCCCAGGTCCGTAGGTCAAACCATTCCCGATCTATGGCCCGATTTATGGTGCCAACATTCGCTTTATTTTGGTTTATTATTGTTTTGTGTTGATTTCAGTAACCTAGTGACTTAGTGATGTCGTAATGTGGATACTGGAGTGAACTCCTAAAAGGCTTTGTAGACGATACACGGGTTGAAGCATTCTGATAACCATAAAAAACACTTTCACTGGGGTTCATTATTATTCAATTGGCTTGCGTTCATGATTTCAATTTATACTAAGCTTTGGAGTGTGCATGTTTCACAGGTGATAGAGCGATTATTGAATTTCAGGAGGCACACAAATACGATCAACTGATAAATCCAAATAGGTATTTTGGTTGAGAACAGATTTACGTGCTCTATGCATATCTCCTGAAATTCAATAATCGCTCTATCACCTGTGAAACACGCACACAGCTTAGTATAAATTCAAATCATGAACGCAAGCCAATTGAAAAATAAACCCCCGTGATAGTTTTCACAGGTGATAGTTGAAATTAAGGACATGAAATGTCAAGAGATTGTAACGTAGATGCTGGTCCAGGCTATTGAACTGAGAATCTACTAAATGAATGTTCAACACTGATTGGCTTTGAGCGGTTCAGTATATCCAACCAATGTCTAAAGAAATTGATAGGACTTGAATGTAAGTATGAAAGCTGCAGGAAGGAATTACCTCTATCGAACACAGATCTCGTGAATATTGTGATGGATATGGTTAGTTGGCCGTTCCCGATTTTAGAATCCGTAACCTTGGGAGATAAATCAGACGTTTTCAAGCGTCTGGGTCATCCTCTGAGCGTGGCGGAGCATTATTACTGCATCCAGCTCAATGGAAGGGGCAACTATACCATTCCATCACCTCACAATATCAACAAATGAAAATTCGAAAATAATAGCTTCTTTTTCGAATCAGGACTTTTTTGGGCAGTTTTGTGGACTTTTCATTACAACGAATTCTGAGGTATTCTCCTACTTTATTCAAACTTCTCAAAAAGACACGCTTCGTACTGGAAATTCGTTGCATATTCCGATTAGGTACCTTATTTCCTTCTGAAACCTTCTTAAACCACCAAAAATCTCAATCAACTGAACAAAAATTAGCAACATCACGTTTTTCGCAATTCTATTCTTGCATTGTTTTCTCTACTCACTCTAAAAGTCCAGGAAAAATATTCAAAGGTGAATGTTTTAGGAACGAATGATACCTACCACGACTTCTGAATATTGAAACTTCAATTTTTCCATATTTTGCAACTTAAAATCGGGAATTTGATACTCTATACACGAAACTTTCTCTACCGACTACCCTAAGAGTATAATCAACTTGAAAGTTGATCTTCTGATCAACGAGTTTTCCTATCTTCCTCTCAGTCAACCCCAATTCATACTACACTAGTCCATACGTTCCATAACTCTGCCCAGAGTCCATTCTTTGGCAGATGGCAAGTTAGCCCGAACTTCTTCTCCCTTCACAAACTCTCAAAATTTGTGTGTTCCGCCATGATTAGGTTTCTGGAACAAGATCGCTTGAGACATATTTCGCTGAAGACTGGGTTTCAACAAGTCGAATTTCGTCCTCGATCGCGCTGTCCAAAGACAATTCAGTTGGAGATCGTCCAGCAGTGCCACGACGAACAGAAATTTTTGTCGTCGTGGGTTGCCTCAAAATGTGTTCCTCTTTCCTTCCTAACCGCTATAGAATCAATTAAACTTCATGATCATTCCTTAAACGTGACACGTCTCGAATGCTTTCAAGTGATCCTCCACGAGGTGAATTCCTGTTTCATCAATTGAACTACCAAAGTAGTCCAATGAAGGTTGGGAATATTTGCTCTTGATAATCTGAGTTTCATTTCCAGCAGTGTCCCCAAAACTGGAATACTAAAAACTGCGTGAGTTCATTTCAAACAGGTGATAGTTGAAAGTGAGGACATGATATGTCAAAAGATAGTAACGTAGATTCTGGTCCAAGGTATTGACGGAGAATCTACTAAATGAATGTTCAACGTTGAATTGCTTTAAGCGGTTCAGTATACCATGTCTATCGTACAGTCCCTATCCAACCAATGATTAAAGAAGCGAATTGAACATGAATGTAAGTATTTCTCTCAATCTGAAGATTGCTGAAAAACCCAAAAAAACCTATGCAAAGTATAATTATTAATATTATTTATACTGATTTATTGTTGTTCTGTTGGTTATGTAAGATATAGTAAAAAGATTACAAGTCCCTTATTAATCGGCCAAAATAACTGTCCCCTGGATGGATTTTAATTCATGATCATTCCTTCAACTGATCATCCAGAAAGTGAATTCCTTTTTCATCAATTGAACTACCAAAGTGGTCTAATGAAGGTCGGAAATATATGCCCTTGATCATTTGAGTTTCATTCCCAGCACCGTCTAATGTAGACAGAACTTCCAGCACCAGTACTTCATTGGTCGAGACGGCGAAGTGGGTATACAGTACCCGCAAGACCGTCAGGTCTTGAAGGTGGGGTCGGCCTTGCCCCTTGTTGACCCCCCTCACCAAACTTGTATGGGGGAAGTAGAGTTTTCAGATTCAGGAGACAAACTTTCCTCCAAAAAATCAAAATTTCCACTAGCGACGGCATCAATGGTTTTTAACTATTCTAAATACCTGTCGGAACAATGAAAAAAATATGACTCGAATGTAAGTACGAAAGCTGCTGCAAGGAATTATCTCCATTGAACGTAGACCTCGTGAATTTCAGTAAAATGAATATCCACAATAATACTACAATAATAGCTTTTCTCGAATCATGACTTTTCTGGGCAGTTTTAAGGGCATTTCATTACAACGTATCCTGCACTAATCACCTGCTATGAACTCACCAAAAGTGTAGCAGAATACAGGCTGTAACTGGCGTTGGCGTTCACCCAAAGACATCAATTACCAACATACAATGGCAAGTACAATGGAGTCGATGACGAAAAAATTCCAAACAGTGATCAAGGGCTTCGGGCCCGTATTCCCGTAACCCGACAACCGCTAAATGCGGAAAAAAAGGATCTTACGTTTGAAACGGTGTGAAGTCCCTGAATGATAACCAAATTGAAACCCTGAGTCGAGTGTAACACAGGGAAAGAGGAAGAAAAAAAGGAAAGCGCGCGTTGCTGCGAAATAAGAAGCGCTTTCCACCTTCGGGAATGAGATGGAACTAATTCAGACATCGCGTATGTTACACACGCTCCCAGCCTGCCACTTTATATACATGGAAGACGGAGGTGGAGGAGCATCTTCAGCAAAATCGATTGAAATATGCCCTCTTCCACAGACTATCTACCCCATCCGAGGCTAGGCCCTTTGTGATTTCACTTTACTGCTTATCTGAAGGCGCAACGTCCCTGAATCCTCCGTCTTTTTTTTCTGCCTTTTCTTTTTTTAATTGAACCGTAACGTTAATATTCCCAGAGCGCCTCTCAGACCCCCTCCCCCGCTCTTGGCTGTTTCCTTCGAACCCGTTTTTTATTTATCCTCCGCCCCGCGTCCTGGGACATCAGAGGCAGGTCGGAATTGCGTATTTAAGGTCCCATAGTATTCCCGTTAAACAGGTTAAATTCTCGTCCTTCCCTCCCTTCCTCACAAAGCGCGCTTTTGGTGTATTTTAGGAACAAATTAACCGTTTGTTAGCCCAAGAAAAAACAAAATTAAAAACCTCCTTGATAAACAGATGGAATATAATTTCACGAATGAAAAACGGATATTACGTTAACGCAATGAGGATTTGGATTCACTGGTCTCCTTCTATGGATGTTCAAATCACACAGGTAGACGACCAAAAACTGTTCACAATCACACAACTGATTTCGACAGAATTGTGTAACCCCCAATCGGAGGTGACTGCCGCGTTTCAGCA
This sequence comes from Creontiades dilutus, assembly GCA_031894815.1. Classification (NCBI taxonomy): domain Eukaryota; kingdom Metazoa; phylum Arthropoda; class Insecta; order Hemiptera; family Miridae; genus Creontiades; species Creontiades dilutus. The sequence continues at coordinate 73,100 of JAVIWC010000058.1, read as the reverse complement.
ACTTTGCCTATCGACAAAATGTGGTAATCAATTTTTCTCGATACTAACCGAGTTTTGAGAGAGTTACGCTTCATCTCGATTTGCGTGTTGTTCTGGAGTTGTGGTGTGATAGCTTTGAGGTTTTACCACGTTTTCTTTGGGTTTAGAAAGCAAGCAAACTTATGCAGCATGGTGGCGGATATTTTATTCCCTTCTCTGCTTCACAATATCTGTACTTATATCCCGTGTGTATAAACATCGATGTTAACATGTTATTGCTTTTGTCTTAGTAGTGAAGAGTCTAGATAACTCGTGACAGTTTTTTTTAGAACGCCCCTCACCTCTGAAACAAGGATCCGTCAGTAGAGGTGGCCTATTCGAATTAGCAAAAAACCCGTTTCACATTCTACGACCGAATCTGTGGAAAAACGATCCGTGAGCAATTCTTTTCGTGTTTAAACTATTCTTATTTCGTTCGATCCCGATTTTAGTCGGGTTGTGCTACGAATCTCAGACGTTTTGTCTGGTAACAGTTAATTCTATCAACCGCTTATCAAGTGAGAATTTTCGACCGATATATGTAATTTTTTTTTTTTATTATTATTTTTAAAATATTCCAGCTCATTTAATTTTGATCATGAAAGGGGGTGAATGGGAAGGGGAGGGTTAAACGTTATAAATCGTTTTTGTTCAATATTTTCATTTGATTTTATTGATTAAGGAACTTAATTATTGTATTTTATTACTTTCCTTTTTATCCTGATTTTAGTTTAGCTATACAACGAACCTAAGAAATTTGAAATTTCCGGTGGGGGAGGTATGGAACGAGGTTATAGGCAATTCATTCAAATGCTGCTCATACAACTTGTACTGCCGCTATTCCTTCTTGCGTTTTGTTCGATTAAGAACTTTGGTCTGGTATGAAATATATTTCACGTTTTTCTAAATTAATCAAGTGTGGTGGTGAATAGAGGGGAAATAGTAATATACCGTTGTCTCCACTACTCCCATGGTTTTTTTTCTTTTCTTTTGTGTAACATACCTCTCTTGTGCAACTAATTCCGCAAATTTGAATTTAATGTTGTGATGAGAAACTGATTTCGATAGATCAGAGCCCCTGAATAAAGGGAAAATATGGAAAATTATCAATCGCGTTACGTTCTCTTTCAAAATTCGATTTTTCCCCCTCTATGACAGAATTTGAAGCCTCCAATTTAGTTTCAGCAACTTCGATCAGATATGACAATAGATTTTCGTTAGTTATTTTCTGTAACCAAAGCTTACGACATTAGGCTCTAAAATTAACATCGATCAAGGATCGATCACAGTAATCGATCGGTGCCAGTAATCTCGGCATCTCGATCAATCAGCCCTGAGGGGTTAAATACAATGATTAGTCTGTTTTAAAAAATTCAAAATCTCAAATACTTAAGATGTAAGAGGGTAGGTTTTTTGGCAGATTCAGATAGAAATTGGTTCCTCAAATCGAATGAGACCAGTAGGGTTAGCGTATGACCATCTGTTTGCTCACCAATTGAAAAATATTTTTGGTAGGCGGTCATGCTGCAGAGCCTGTTTCACTGGAGGTGTGAGCTAAACCGCATGGCTGGCGGTAGGCGAAGTATTTTCATTTGAGTGCAATTACTTTATATGGAGGAGAAAGGTGCCGAGTTTAGGTAATGCACCATAGATTCCCTTTAATATACACAGATCAGTCATTTACGTCGAATGGCTATTTATTCATTTATTTATAATCATGCAGGCAAGCCCAATACACATTCAATACATTAAGAATATGAATATCTCCAAAATATAAGATATACATACATATATACTAATAAGTCGGGGTGGGGGTGACATAGAATTACTTGAACAAAATGAGGGGGTGGGAAAAAATCGAAATGAGGGTTAATTTTTTTTTTTAAAGTTATTTATTGTTACAACTGATTTAATATACAAACCATCTAGCAACTTAATTTATAATGAAGGTGGTTCAGTAGTTCATTATCTAAGACCACTACAAGTCACAAACACTAATTAGCGTCTGGTCACAACTAGGTCCAGCGGCTTGGTCCTCTTGAGTCGCCGTACCTCTTCTCTGTTGTCCAGGGTATACAGGATTTCGACATTTTGGTATCTGTGCAGCCGAATTTCGTGATCCGCTGCAATTCTTTTTATTGCGTCTCTCACCATTTCCACTTTGAGGTCGCGGTGGAGATCAGTTGTCCTGATATACCAGGGTGCGTTGACAATACTCCTTCAGATTTTATTTTGGAGTGTCTGGATAGTTTCGGCATTTCTACTGCTTGTGCAGCCCCATAGTTGGCAGCCATAGTCCCAGACGGGTTTAATCATTTGCTGATACAACAGCAATTTGTTATGGGTGGATAGTTGAGATTTCCTACCCAGCAACCAGTTCAGCTTCCTGAGCTTAGCGTTGATCTCTTCTTTTTTCTTTTTGACGTGTTCTTTCCAGCGTAGCTTGGCATCCAGCGTCATCCCCAGATATTTAGCAGTATTTGAATACGGAATTTCTTGTGAATTTATGGTGATTGGGATGTTTTGAATTTTGCGATAAGTGAAGTTTATATGCGTACTTTTTGTTTCATTAATGAGGGTTAATGGCCACAAATAAATTTGCACTGCCTGGTATTTGGTGAAACGGACGATGACGGACATAGCTAGTGGCTGTCTAATATAGAAATGATAAGCCTTTGGGCAATAATTTGCAGAGATTTTGATTTTAGCACGGATTAGTGAAGTGTTAAAATTTAGGATCGGAACACCGATTAAAAGTAACACAGAAGGTGATTTGTGCTCAACACTACTAGAAGAAGGCCGGCTAAGGAAAGAAGTGTTGCTATTACTTTCGACTCAGCCTCAACAAGACAAGAAAAATACCAACAACTGATGAAGTTTCTTCGCATTTTGTTTTTTAATCAGAACCTGACTTGAATAAGACGTTGGAAAAAGAGAGATTAGTGAAGTCGTAACTTGGCGGTCAAGTTTATTGTAGTGCCAACAAAGTTTAAAGCAGTTGCATCTGACGGTTTACCCAATTAGCTCTTTCGTTTTCCACCAAGTTTAACCTGTCATGTTTCCTTGAAACGATCCGGCAACGAGCGAAAAAGTGTCCGAAGAAGACGAAAAGAAACCTTGAAAACAAAAAACAAAAAAATTGAAACTGCCTTCATTAAACGCTCGTCACAGGCTGTTGGGGGGCGGAAATGAATGTTGGTGGGATGTGAAACACGAGACGTGTGAGGTTAAATTAGCTGGCTCGATTCGCATGAGCGATGGGTCTGACATTTAACGGCGTCAATTTAACGTTATGAGCCCCTTCGTTGGTTTTTCCATCCCTCGAGTGGACGTATGGCGTTGGGAGCTTTTCGAAAAGGTGCGATATGAAAGGTGTCTGTTGATTGGACGTGAAAGACTAAACCAGCGGACAGAAAGGGATATAACTTTGTGAGTAATGGAAGAATGACACAATTATGCAAATCCTTCAAATCTGTGGTAAACATTTATTCAAGTATAGTTTCTGAATTTCTGGTTCGTAGTAAAAGTTGTTGAATGAGTTATTTTGCGTTATAAAGTTCCAAAAATAAATCCAAAACCTCCAAATCGATTGAATCGAAAAATGAGGTCGGCACATTCACGTTCTCTCTCCATTTTGAAGGGAAAAGACTGCGGTAAACACGGATTTGGAAACCCGGAGTTTTTTCGCGACCTCCGTTTTTCAGGTAAGTTCTTATCTGACCCCGAACTAATCCTATCACCTAATATATGCGTTACGCGAATTATCTTCAATTCATTGGAATTTTATTCCAAGCTTTTAAAATACACCTTGAGAGCACAATTAATGATGGTGAAGGTGATGCTAGATAATTCCAACTCACTTAGAAAGAATCCAAATTATAAATCGAATAAACCAACAACGCCTGAGCCAGAATGAGAGAATTTTCCAAGTTCTTCAACAGTCGTTCTCCTTATTGCAAAATCATTTTACATGATTTTTACAAGGCAATAATTTTATTGCAAAAACATATTTCTGAAAATTGCATCCGAATCTACCTAGGTGGTCACAGAAAGCTTTGTTTTCACTTTCGGGAGTTGAAAATTGGCGGGAGGTGGGGTCTTGAATCAAAATTTCGACTAGCATTATTCTTTTTATTCATTATGCACAAATCTCGTTTCGTAAGTCTGTCTATGTGTGTGCTGTAGGTATCTGCGCATACCTGTAACAATCTTTATTGCTTATTTTCATCCGATTTTGATGAGATTTTTAGGCAGTGCGATTTAGGAATGCGCGTTTTAAACTGTAGATGATCTCCTATGAGTTTCATCGCTCAGTCTATACATTTGCTTACGTAAAATCCATCAAACATCATTAACTCATTCATTCATTGCAAATAAAATCTCAATTTAAACACTCTCCTTCAAAATGTACAAAAGCGGGTGCTGTGAGTCTTAGAATCAAAATCCCTCGTTACATATATTCTAAAACTAGATACACGGAAAATGGATTATTCATGTCCCCATACTATCGACTAGCATTGACAGATGACCACAATAATGATCTAAGTTGGTTTCCTTGTAACCCAGTAATAACTATTAGCCAATTAGCTGCATAGTGATTAGTCGGAGTGTATCATAGAGTAGGCTCTATAGATGGTTTCAGCTATCCATTTGCATCGAACATATTGAAATCCACGTTATGGCAACATTCTACATCACGACCAGTGTTTGATTCTTCAGAAAGCATTTTTATTTTCCTTACCTTACCAGAAAGGTATTGCAGTTGGTCCAAAGAGAATAAAAGTACTTTTAGTACAGCACGACCAAATAAACGGTTTTTTTTTAAAACGTTTAATTGCTTTGAAATCCATCCATGTTTTACCGACTACGAAAAGGACGGGAAGTACTCTATTCGGGTTGTTTCGTGCTTAGAAAAATTAATATTTAAATTATGACAACAAGAATTTTTCCAAATAAAGCGATAACATAAGGAATTCCAGGATTTTAAAACATTGTACAGTTTCTTTATAATTTTTGGGAACTTCCATCGCATTTTACCATTATTCCTGTTTTTTGCCTCTCTATTCTCTCGCTGCTATGCAGCTTACACCGAAACACGAAACCGTTTAATGATACTTTGGTCTACCAAAAACTGGTAGAACGAGCTCGAACGTTTAGGAAAAGTGCACGAGAACTCTGTGTGGCAGGGGTGAATGTAGACACCTCCTGAGCGTCTTATCCACGATTCCTGGGAACAGTTCTTTCGAATAATGCCTCCTTACCACAGATGATTTTGAAATACTTGAGGCTTTTTCGAAAATGGGGCAACCCGGCGCAACATCTGACGGTTGCCCGGTAATACTTCCACATTGAATGAGAGGTTCTTGCAGAGATCGTGCTGAGTTTCGGGAAAACTTTTTCAAAAGCACGTCTTGAGAAAACGGGATGAGGCGAGATGGATCTCTACATGATTTGAAATTAGGGAATTTGGATTTTTTTTTTTTTTTTAATTGAAAAAGAAGTTCGACTCAGCGTAGGAAGTGCTTGTTGAGGAATGGAAGCCGAAATAGCATGAGGTAAGTAATGCGAGCCAGAAGTCAGAAGTTGGCAACTGCAATCGATGCCTGTTTGGGGGTGCCTGAACCTCTTAGCAGACGAGTTCGTGTGGTTCTTGAACCGTTTTGCCTCTAGTTCAATCAATTAGACATTGATCGAATCAGATTTCTTTCATCCAACGTTCATTATTCTATTTTTTCTCCCCAAATCGCTAAAATTACTCACAGTGCGCTGTGCAGGCCATAAGAATTGATGTGAAAATCCTTTCATACCCTCAAGGACTCCACTTGTGGTCTCGGTAGTCCTAAATTCCAGCTTTTGTGCCAAAAATGGGCAACAAACGTGGTTTTTTCACTGATCTAGGCAACTGGGGTGTCATTTTTTAGTTCTTTACAGTATATCATACATTTTTTATAACCCCCTCCCCCCTCTCTCCACAAACTTTGTAACTTTACATTTCACATTAAGTAGATTCAAAATCTGCAAAGTCCATCCGCCGTACGGGCCATAAAAGGCTTTCGAATTGATGTGGAAAATCTGGTATTTCGCATATGGACTCAATTTGCTTCAAACCAGAATGATTTTGTGTTGAAGGAAGATCACAAAGTATTGGACATAATAAACCGAAACCGTGTATTCATTATTTTCACTAACTATGCCTCCACGTTTGCCTGTAATTTCGAAGGAAAATATTTAAAGCGCCACCAAGCTCCCATTCTACTTAAGCCTGACAAGTTGTTTCACCCGAGATTGCCGAGAGCTGCACAAGTAGAAACTAATTAATGCAGTAATGCACCTGCAACTAAGGCCGTTTGCAATGGCGGAGCGCTGCGGTCGTGCAAGCACACACTTTTAATTGGTGTCCAGGAGCAGAGCTTACGGGGAGGGCCTCGGAAATATGAAATATATATTGGAATTCGGATTGGGAGGAAAGCAAGGGGCTTTGTTAATGGAATAGGTAAACAGGAGTCATGAGTATACCCCTCACGTCCACGAGTGCCTTTGGATCATCTTTCCTTCCCTTATGATTCGATTTCAAATAGAAGCGATGGACAAGACCCACCCAAACACACTTTCTTCATCTCTATCTTTTCAAATGAGCCTTTTTGAGCGGTTGGGGATACTAACCACAGTTCAACCAACCTTTCAGATACAATCGGAATGATCTCAATACTTCATTTGGTTCAAGAAATATCATAGAAAATTGAAATATTGAAATTACTTCAATATTTTAATCTTGTTTATTGAAATAAATTAGCGGCCCCATGTGGCTGAATTTATCTTTCTTTTTCCAAGATTGGTTTCAGCAAACGGTAAAATCAATTAAAAAATGAAGCTAAATTAATAGTTCCAAAGTCATTTCAGTGTCATTTCAGATTGTGACCCTTGATGGTACTGATGTTAAAACTTCTCCAAAAAAATCAAGCGTTTCAAAAGAAAGAAGTATTCAAATTTCAAAAAAGCCACTAAACGGTTAAAAACAGGGAGGGTTGTTTTTAACGCGAAGACTGAGAGGAGTTCTGGAACATTTGTTGTTAAGTTTAGATAGATATTAATTGCATGATTTGAATGAGACTGGCCAGGTTGCTATAAGACCGTTTGTTCGGTCCCTATTTTGAAAAATCCAAAGGGTTGTCTTTGACATGAGGGTAAGAGAGGATCCAGAGTGGCTGCCGAAAGCCCCCTGAGTAAGGTGGATAATTTAGAAATGTATTATATACATAACACTGCATCCCAAGCTTCAATTAAGCAGAGTCGGTCATCGGTAACAGGGTCGGCCGATTCCTTCGGTTTTTTAGTTTCTCTAATGGCGGCACAAAGAATTTTTTCAATCGAGCAAGGACAAAATTCTTGTATCCTCCCCTCAAAATTCGTTGGTCTACTTTCCAAGGTAAGGAGGGAGGTTCAGCAATACATAAACATTTGTTATTTCTGTACTACATAGCTATCTTACGCAAATCAGTCGACTGCATGTGGTAATTAGAATAGTATACTGTCCACCATTCTCAGGGGCTGTCTAGTACCCACCCTCGCTCATCCTCTCGTTAATGACCACTCTGCATTTTTTTTAAATGGGAAGCGAGCAAACGATCTACAGCAACCCAGGTGATTTGTTTAACGGAACTAATTTCTTCGAGTTTGAGATCCTTAAATGTTAGCCCTCAGTGTTAATTGATGAAGAGCCCGAGATTGCTGCCACTTCCCGGATTGATGCATGATTTTTGAGCCAAATTCAGGGGACATACTTTTTTTCTTGTTCGATTACAAAGATTAATTTTTTGAAGTAACATGACCATATGAATAAATATACATTTTTTGAGTTAGTTTTTATCTTATTTTGTTATATTTCCGAAAAGGAGGCTAATAATCGCTTCCCCGTTGGGCCGTCCATCAAATGGGCTAAATTAATTTCAAGTTTGACTCGTTGTCGACTACAAACCCAAAATCAGGTATCGTTTTTAGAGGAAGTTGTACAATATTGCCATCCTCGTGAGATCGGTTCGAATCTATTCTTACTGCTCAATACATTTCATGAACCCTTCGTTAATTAGTAGGTAGATGTCAAATTTGGTCAAGAGCGATGCGGTCGGTAAATGTGACGCGGTATGGCTGGGTCAGGTGGGGTCACACAAACTCTCCTAATGGACCCCTCCAACCATAATAACCCCATCGTAACCCCCTCAGTACAGCGTCCTAGCTCCTGCATCATCACTCCCTTGCTACCCCGAGTAGATAACGGCCGAGAGTGGAAAAGAACAAAAGACAAGGATGCAGGGTCATTAGCAGGTCTCTTAACCGAGGCTGATCCAAAGCGACATATATTCTCCATTACCGAGAAATTTCTGAGGGAAATAGATAGTACCTGTAACGATTTGGAGTGTCTCACGCGAGGGGCGCTGTTAATGGAGTGCATTTCCGAAACCCGCATATCTACCGGATCTTTGTCCCAATGCGACAAGAGCCCATTTCGACATTGAGGTCTAAAGGGGACCTAATACAGATGCGAGGTAAAATTAAGGGCTTGATACAGTTGGGAGTTGTCCCTGAAATTTGAGATATTAGAGAGAAAGGAAATTGGTATGTAGTTGTTCATTAACTGCGGGTTGCCAGCCTTGAACAGATGGATTACATGAGCCATTTTATAAATATATTTTAAAACTCAAATTAATTATGTAGGTTAAGGGTATGAGGCGTATCTGCACTTTTTATGTGGTGGTCCAGAGTTTTATAAAGTAGGTATTTCTAGGTTTCATTGGCACGCCGCGGCGCTCCTGTGCCATTCCTTCCTGTATTCCTTACTCTCTAAACTTTTCCTCCATCCAAAATGCCACTGTTCAGGTCAACCTTCACACCGTACTATCTAGAAGCTCTCCACGCGTGGAAGCTAGAAATGGCTGGAGATATACCTGTTGCAAGATCGTATACCTTTATAAAGATGAAAGTATCAGAGTAAGTATCTCCGTTTTTCATCCAGGGGGTGGTTGGACGCTGGGCGGGTTTAATTCACCCCCAGAACCCCCCGACCCCGCCAGTGAAGGGGAGAGGGCCCCAGCGGGGCGGAGCGTCCCCCAGGGCTACCGACGCGCTCCCCTCCTCGGGGACTTGGAATATACGATTTTTTGACTTTGCGTGTTGTTTTTATACTACCTCATTGTGTTATTCACCTATTTCTTTTTAACCTGCGTAGCAGGGCCTTAAAACTAGTGGCTGCTATACGAATAAACTAGGTTTATCGCTAGTATACTATCCAATTTTTCATAACATATCTATTTGCGAACAAGTGGTGCGTCGATAGGTGTTTTATCTAGTTAAAGTTCAGTCGTTATGTTCGTGGCTTTCTATGATATGCCAATATACAGTATAAAACACTATTGTAGGTATTCCTATCAGCTTTTGTTAGATTCCAGTTGGATTTCTTCGTGCTCCGAGTGTACCAAGGTGGATCATCCCAGGAGGATTATCTTATACAGAAATGTTGTGTACCTTTGTATAATAATTTGCACCGTTTTTTATTCGATTCATGGATTCTAAGCATCTTGGAGAGTACAACAACAAAGGAGAAGGAGGTTTGAACTTTTCGTCTTGGTCGATTACGAAGTTTTATTATCGAAAATAATAAAGCAAAACACATGTTATACGACATTGTACTCCCCACAGAGTATCTAAAAGGACCATAGTATCGAAAGATATCGTCCGTTTACAGAGAGAGTGGGAGTTAACTGCTAAAGCTGGCAGAGGGTCGGACCTCATAAATGCCGACGGAAAAGGAAGTGAAAGCACAATACCCGAGAAACACTCGTGAAAATATGACACCATTTCGTTTGAAGAAGTAGACTTGAGTATCTATAACAGTTATGTTCCAGCCGAGGGTAGGGAGTAGAGGCGAGTATCCGTTGTAATTGAGAGAAGTGGTTAGTGGTGTTACTCATAGGAGAGGGACCCAATACCTTTGGAGTGGTTGCGACCATTACCTCCCCAATGGTGACATTAGCTAAAACTCTTCCTCCTTCCCTCGCCTTCTATCCCTTACCTCTATCTCTTAGTTAATTAAACATTTTTATATTTTCGCAGCGGAGCTCTCCGTCGCCCCGAGACGGTAACTGCATCCTTTCCACCCATCTTGTGCCCGCCCGTCCCGACATTTCTTCCTAATTAGCAAATGAATGAAGTTCCCACGCCCATTCCCTCCGCTTCCCATTTTTGTTGGGTCCGTCGGTGGAGGTTGGATGACGGAGTTATACAAACAATGTTCAACAATTACTGATCTTATCTTCACATAGCTGCTCACCGAACAAATTATTATAAAATGAAAAGATTAGGTAGAGCAAGTGAAAATCAGGCGTTTTTCTCTGATGACTCCATTGATTGCACAGGGCAACAAAAACAAGTGTAGTTCGTTGCCAAGAATATAAGGGTTGTTGTGGGGGTTTTTCAATGTTCTGAATCATTATCTGATAGCGGTTTTTCGCTGTCAGGTCTAGTTATTCAGATATAGCTCATACACCTATTTCCTAGGTATTTTTGAGCGTTAAAAGTAGCACTTCAAAAATTCCAACAGATTTTTGACTTTCAAACACTCCTTTTATGTTTCCAGGGGTGCAAAATCTTCATTCGAACCCCGATTTCAGCTGTATTTTTTCAATCTACTGGAAACAGCGGTAAAGAGGAGAATATACTCTCAAAAAGCACTGCTTTATACATTTGTAAATGCAGTTTTTGAAAAAACCAAAGGCAGATTGAAGATATCCTTAAAATCGTCTTTAGTACGGTGTGAATCTTTTCCTGAGCTGCGGCATTTGGATGGAGGAAAAGTTTGGGGAGTGAGGAATCCAGAAAGGGCTGGTATCGTCGGGCAGATGAAATCTAGAATCATCTATTCTATAAAACTTCTACCACTACGTAAAAAGTGAAGATACACAGGTCACAGTTGATGATCTAACTCTGTACTTCAGGCCATTAATTAACGGTGTCTAAAGCTTGAGCGCTCTGTGTAACATGGAAGAGAAGAAACAAAATTGCTCGCTTTTTAGGAAGGTGTAAAGGGCATAGAGAATTTATACGGACATTTTAAGGTGGTTATTATATGATGAATATAAAAGGAATCCCGAATATTCTAGTATATAAAAAAGACCAGGTGGATTACTTTTAATGGTTCCTTTGAGAGTCATAAATGTTATGTCCGTAGCAAATATATGGAGAAGCATATATTTACCATTACCCTTACCTACCCGCTTCGGCCAACGTTTCTTAACGTTGTGAATCATTCGTGAGTAGTTGATTGGAAACTCCAGGGTTGAAGTAAAATAAATATCTTCGTACAGCAGTTGGTAGAAGAAACTTAGGTTTCGGGGGGGAATAATGTCACTGCCAGGAATCGAACCTGGGTTCCCCAGAAAATTGATTTGAAGTTGGGTGTGCTTGCCACTACACCACCGCGACTGGCGGGCGATATTTAATAAAATCGCGGAGAACAAGTCATTCCCCAAGCCTTGCATAGTGGAACTAAACCAATTTCAACTAACCAACAAAGAAAAACTGATTTTGCGGGGGATGCTTTACAAGCCCAAGGTGTGTGTCCTACGCGTGACTCTTGTAGCTCCTTTCTTTAAAAGTTTGTCTTCAAGAAGACCCAAGTAAAGGAAACAGCACTGGTTGTTGTTGACTCTGAGGTGAATGGTTTACAAACCACAAGTGACAGTATTGGTTCTTGGTTTCTTTGTCAAATGCACTTCCCAAAGCAAGCTTTTCTCATTATTATTGTCAATGTACAAAGTGCACAACGTCTGATTCACACTGACAGTTCAAGAAGTTTCGTGAGCACGTGGTTTTCATATGAAAATGTCCACCTTAGTCAATCAGTGTGTTACAATGCAATAAGATTGGGTGGATGCAAATGCCCTCGGACTAAGACCATCATAAAAACAAAACAGAAACGTGTAATTGATTTGAATTCATTCGATGACACGTCGATTTCACTGCTGAATGAATCGGAATGCCATGAGACCACATCGAGAGCTTTAATCGGCGACTCGTTCAGTTGGAATCCTCTTAGCGACTTCTCTGTCAGTTCGGATGAATGGAGGTGCTCTTTGTTATTCTCAATAAAACGGTTTGACGAAAGGCAACATAAATCCACCTTCTAAAGCTTTTAAACAGCTCAGGAGGCGGAACGTCGCAATCGTCGTTCTAACAATCGCAATAAGAACATCGAAATAATCCATTTCACAATGAGCCCGACCTAATTATATACTTGTGTGTTTATGTTTTCATATAATGTTCTTCGAATGTAAGACTTGACGAAACCCGGACTTTTACTTGGAAACCAGAAAATCTTTACTTGGCTAATCTCTCACGGTCTTTCAAGTAGTCGAAAGGCTCTATCCAGTATTTATGTGACACATTCCTAAACATGTATCATTATTCCTATCATTTTTGAATCTATCTGATTTCCTTTTATCATTTTTTAACTTAAAATAAGCAACTCCCCAATCCGCATAAGGATTTCCCTTTACAATGGAAGTATATTCCATTGTTTTAATCTAATTATCGAAGTTAATGTCACTTGATTTCTCGGAATAAACTTTCTTTTCACTTTATTTCTTTTCATTTCATTCATGTTCGTTATTTATTCTTCATTAATATCTTTGCCCGCAAAGAATCGAATGAGCCTACCCTTCAAGTGACCTTTATGTCACTAGAACCTTGATGGAAAATAGAACCCAACACGAATGTGAACGAGCAAGGACATAGTGGAAATTCCCTGGTATCATGTGAGGATCGCATCAGCTGGTATAGCTGCCGTGAAATTTTGTTTCCTTTTGAAATCGATGTTTCCAAGGCTTACGCAATATAATTGTGGATAAGTGAAGCGTAGGTTCTTGTATTGTTCTACTAGCAAATGTCTACGTCCACACAGTATATTGTACTATTGTAGGTATTTACAATCCATGACCTTAATTTCAGCTGAAAGGCGAATGGTGACATGATGGTTTGGGGTATATTGAGGGCTTTACATCGTAATGGATATGGTATGACCCTTGGTGGGTCGTGCACAGCTTTGTGAGCTGTCCGTTTTGATATGTTTCTACATTCCAGTCTTTGGATCGAAGTCATGTGTCTTTGGACATCTTGGAGTCAATTACTCAATGATCAACTGAAGGCCTTGAGGCTAGTTTAGTTCCTAATCAATCAAACCAGCTGAACAATAAATGGAGCTCTTCTTAAGGCATCTGTAGTGGACGAGGATAAAGGAGCCGAGTTCAGAAAATGTACCACAGACTACGTTCAATATGTACATCAGTGATTCACGGATTATTCTACAACAGAAATAATCCAAGGAGCAATAATTTGCAGCGTTTTTCTAATCTAATCCGAAACCTTCTTCTGAAATTATTACCCTGTACCGACACGTGGAGATGGGTTAAAGTCTATACTACCCACGGACTCGGCATAAATATTCCACCAAATAGGAACCTCCTACTAATGAGTTCTGCCTCGGTCACAATAAATGACATGGAAGATACTTGCAGTAGGTGAGCACCAGCGCTCTGTTAGTCAAACAAACAGAACCAGAGGCGCCTGGGGATGTAGATACTAGAGCAGCCAGCCTCCCAATAGCCATTTGAGGCTGATTGGTTGCTCGGAGATATTAGTTTGTCGAGCGAATTAGAATGACATGAAAGGGACCAGAGCTTGAGTATGTTAACTCCGCTTCGAACGTATTGTTGTAATCTGACAGGTCATTTGGACGTCATTATAATCTACACTAATTAATTAGGAGTTCTTCCGATTTAACAAAGAAGTAATGAGTTACAGAGTCGTAAATGGTAAAGTTGGTTTTTTTTTATTCTGGTCAAATTATTCACCGAAAATTCCGATCATTCCGGGCAGCACGACCGTACTAGCCATTTTCATAAATCACTGCTCTACATATAGGAATCAATCTTATTCTTGAAGATGTCCGACACAGGTTCTAAGTTCATTATTTTTTGACTAGCAGGTGCTATTCCCTTAAGGAAATCTAACTCTGATTTTTTCTGCCAAAAACCAAAAACTTGTTTTTCCATCAATCCTGAAGATTTTAGCTAACTCTCCTAACGATTCTACAAACACTACAATACTTAGCCGAATCAACAATTTCTCTTTGCTAACTTTAAGCTGCTGAACATAGCCTAGCGATCGGACTGAGCCTAGTTAATTCCATTTACTCACTCATCAAATAAACACGACCCGAAGCACAAGCTCGTTGAATCCGGTCGTGCTAATTTCCCGCACATATTACCACATTTTAATGAAACAACGGAATGTACGGCAATTTAATGTTTTTGTCGATTTGGGTTAAAACTTCAAACAGTCGCCAAAAATCGGCTATTCCACTTACCGACGTACAGTTGGTCGTATTCGGCTCAGAAAAATATATGGTGAAATTTTGTTGGTTCGACTCAGTATTGCAAGTTTGGCTGAATCGTCATAATAGAGAACAAAAATCTTGAAGATTGATGAAAAACCACGCTTTTATTTTTCAATTTGTTTTACAGAAACACAAGAAGCACTTTTGAAACGTTCGAATTCAAACGTGTTCAGCGTTAGATTTCATGTAAGAATAGCACGTAGCACATAGAGCTTAGGAATTATTTGCAAAAAACCAATGAAATGTCCCATTTCAGCTTCACTGTGAGCCCAACAGTTTGTAGGCCACCAATTTCGTGGTGGCAAAAAACCTTTTCTTTCTAAGAATGCACTAAATTTAATAATTCCAATCCCAACTCATCTCAAGAAATTACTAGGTACCAATTTTAAGCCTCAACGAAAAATCCGGGTTTTTTTTACTTTCAGTCAAATATCTTTTTCTCCCCCAAGTAAAATACAAATTGATTATACCTTTGGAAAACTGAAGTTTTGAACTAGTTTTTTCGTTAAGTGCCTGTCGATAGAAATTTTTATTACAGGCAAAAAATTAGCATAAAAAACGGTAACTCTCCAAAAAAATTTAAAACGTTCATTTCGTCCTCTTTTTACCAGAGAAAATGATTTACAGACTTCTATTTCCCACTATACACGTAGCAACTTTTACGCACATTCCAATGGTAGACTCAAATTTGAGTTTATTTTGTGAATTAAGAGAGTTACGACCATTTTATTGACACGAGCAATTAGTTACAAAAAACATCAGGCAAAAAGTTTTTAGTTAATTTTTTTTTTTTAATTCTAGGAGGCACTTTTTGTTGTAAATCAGTATTAGTGAATGATCCTTGAAGATCGGCCCATCCCAACCGTGGACACCTATTGAATTTTACTAGAGTGATTTGACAAATTAAATTGTTAAGTTACCAAGAAAGTAACACAATGTTACGGGACAAATCTTGACGGTTTATTTTTTCTTCATTATTATTCACATTCAATGGTAAGTATCTTGAAGGATATTTGGACCTTTGTTTCAGGGATGCTATTGAGCTTGGCTGCTGCACTGACATGTGCCGCTTTAGCTATCGCCGTGGCCATTCCCTGCCCTTCTCAGTGCATCTGCTTATCACAAGCGCAGGTAAGTTCTATTTTAACAATCCTGAGTTAAATTTAGATACCAGATCACTGAGCCCTATACCCTGACATATATTGTCAAAGTGCGATAGAATATACTATTTAGCTTGAAGTTTTCCGAAAAAATTAAAATTGTGTTACATTCTGCGTCGAAGTTCTATTATGAGCTGTCGTTTCGGATGTCTCTGAGGAGAGATACTAAGGGGGTATATAGACAAGCATTTTTGAATTACTGAACTCAGTTCCCCAATCAAAGAATTGTTTATTTTGACAATGTTGTTTGGATTTTCCAACTTAGAATATTTTGAACGGTTTAGATGATCTCAAAGGGTGAAATGCACAAAAACTATCTCAATAACTTGATGATCATTTCGGAAAAAAATCAGGTTACCAAGTGTACTGCACACTTGATAACAACGTCGGAGATCTACACCGCTACACTGCAACAAGGTCTCAGGTACAATGTTACGAAAAAGGGACTTGAGGAAAAGGGCAAGAGCGAAGAGCTTGCATACGAAACCATGAGTCAGTTTCAAAAATTCGTTCCAAGTACATACCTTGCGGCAACAGCCACCTTCATCATCAAAGTCGTGGGATGAAAACGTTCTATTTTGCACTGTCTACACACTACTACTTTCATTTCAGTTTCGCTGTTTTAAAAAAGTATAAGTTTTATTTGCAATCAAGTTGCGCATTCAAACTGTGATTTCTCAATGGAATCTGTGAGGAATCGCGAAGTTAATCATACATTCAGAAAATGATTACATTTTCAAGTTGTTTGAAATTTGACAGCTCTCAGCACGTTTTTCGAAAAATGCAGGTAACTTCACTATTTTCAGAAACTGAAAAGCCTTGAAATGTTCAAAGTTTGATAAGCGATTGCTGATGATGAATGTACACTAGGAGAGTAGGGAATTCAACAGTGAATCCAAAAATGTGATTGGTAATGGAAAAAAATGGTTTTGAAGTGCGAAAATGTGGATTTTTATGGTCAAAAATGCGATTTTCTGGAAAAAACCTTGAAAAAATCATTTCGCGGGAACGGATTGTGATAAAAAGGTGGGGTTGGTGGCATTCTACTTCACTTGAAATTTAGTTTCATATAATGTGACACTCAGTCGAATCCACCAGGTATATACTTTAGTTTTGCTGTTAGGAGGGCTGCTTCCTAGTCTGGCTAACCCAATTTATTGTCAGCTTCAATTTGATTATTCACACTACTCATTATATACAGTAAAAGTCATTAGTTGCGATAATGAATTTTTCATGGACCTACTTGCATTTTTCAGAGTCCATGTTAGTTGTTGAAATCGACGAGACAAAATCTCAATGGAAAATTAAGATTTTTTGAAAAAACACAAAACACTCCCCCACCAATGACCCACTAAAAATACCTCCAACCCGATCCCCTATAATGTTCCCCATGTTCAATATTCTTTAATGTTTAGAATAAACACTTAACACAATATTGAAATTGGGTGCCTCTTTTTCATGACATATCACAGACAGAAGCTGGAAACAAGAGTTCGGTTTTATGACTTTTGACGTTATTTTTTGGTTGGCTGTACGACTGACCAGCGAGACAGGACAAGTTTGGCGTTGCTCAATATAACTCGTCGGATACCCACCAAATTCTACCTTTTTGGAAAGCTCTCATTGAGATCATTCTGCCATAACATTGCAACATTTGTTGAAAACCCCATTTCGTAGTTTCAAACTTGAATAACATTAGAACCTCCATCACAATTAGAATAAAAATAGAGAAAGTGCTGCGATGCCTTTCACAAGACGCTCAATAGTCACTCCGCGTTGAAGGAATGAAAAGTAGAGTGCTAACCAGTCGGAGGGGAGGTGGTTATTAAATGTTCATAAGTTTGATATGATTAAAAGTTAAAGACGGAGAATCGTCTGAATAATTTCTCTTGGTTTTCAGTTTTCTCATTCCAGCAATAAAGTGGCTCTCTTTCGTGATGTTCACCCTTTGTTTGTCGCACGGCCACCTGAATGGTTGGTTAGCCTTCATTCATTCAGGATACAGACCGAAGTTAAATATCAAATCATTGACTCATCAAAACTAAATCATGTCTTATCGAATCAAGCTCTGCTCCTACAGCTTACACTGCCAATTTTCCTGATCTCGTTTTGTTGGATTTGACAAGTTTTGAAATCTATTGTAAATCTTTCCTATTTAATGAAGGAAGGGGGTGAGGGCAGAAAGGAATAGTGATAAATCGTTATCTTCACCGTTTTAATTTTTTTTCTGTTTTGATTTTTTTCTATTATACATCTTTTGATCAATAAACCTCAGAAATTTTGAATTTGAAGCCAGGATGGAGGATGGGGCGGGGAGGAGAGGGATAGAAATGGGCATTCCTCATTAAGCTATCCTCGTAGGTACCAGCGAAGATTCTCAGCCGATTTTCAAGCTTTTCTAGTCTTACTAAAAGTTTGGTCTAGTTTTTGAAAATATTCAAAATTATGTTTATAAGTGTGATCATATGAAAATTGGACATAGGGACGTCCCTGTAATACATGGGTTACTTACCAGGGTTGTTTTATTATTTAAGCTGTGTGCTGTTCGCGCAAGTGCCGCGCGAAGGAGAAGCTTTGTTTTTGTTTAGCACTGTGATGTTTGAAGGCGAGGTTGGTGATTGAGGGTTTATAGACCAAGTGCGACGACGTGTAACTCGGCCGGGGTTCATGGGCATCAAGTAGTGTCTAGTTCGCTTCCGTGCCCATCGAGTCAACCGTTTTCTATTTCGCCATTTTTTACTCATACTTGAATCGTCTGCTAGCTTACACCCGCCACGTAGGCAAATAAGTAGGGAATTCAGGATTGATCTTGAGACTCTTCATTTCGTTACTCAAACATGTGGTATCGATTCCATCAAAATGTTTCCGTTTTTGAAACATCTGGACGAGATTTTAAATACCAATACGACCAAAACCAGTTGGACTTTTCATTGGACACCATTTAAACCCCAATTTGAGATCGCAGACGAAGATTTTCCAACTCGGAATCCCAAAGCTTCTGAAATTATAACAATTTTTGGCCTCAGCAACAACTGGGGAGTGGCTGAATGAAAATCATCATTGACTGGGGAAGCGACAAATTACTGGGGCACTCTTTTTATCTCTCGCAAATGTTCTCTCGACGCTTTTCAAACGGCTAATCTGTTTCCGTTAGATCCGCTCGCCCGAGGAATTAAAAATGAGCTACAGGGAAGGTCGACCTCAGGAAGGTGAGAATCCACCCCCATCTCCGAGGGAAGTTGTAATAACTCTGAAAGAAGAGGACGGAAAGGGGATGAAATCGAAGGGGTGAGTTAAGGGAGGTTTTTTTGGGGGGAAACCGTCAAACGGCGGATGATCAGAGGGTGGTCGAAGGAGCGAGGTAAAGGGGGGATAAAAGACGACGCTTTTCCCCTCGTCGGCGACATCAGAGCGGGACAGAAACACAGGAGCCGTGGGATGGGGAGGTGGTTTTGCGGTTCTCGACTTAGAAAGTCCGCCAACCAATCCCAGGATATTTCCACGCGGCTGCTCCGGTGACTCAGATAGAAGAAACATCCGACGAGCGATGGAGGCGACCCCTTCTCTACAACGGTTAATTAATCTTGACGTTTCCTGTTGCTCGGATCGTTGTCATGACTTTATTGTTCTCGCCTGCTCACGGAACGGGAATTTACTGCAGATAATGTTCAATTCTTGAACATTAGGTTGGCAAGAACGCGGTTACTTTTATCGGGCCGAATCGGCCGGTCAGGGGAGTTACACGGGACTGGAATAATCGAAGTGCCTTGTATGAAGAAATAAGTATGAAGCCTCCCACTCACAAAAAGGAAATTACGAACGTAACAAACACTTGGAGCCTTTCATTACCAATTCCTATTTGTAGCTACACGGGATTGTAATTACCATCTTGCCTACCATTTTCAGGACGTCCCTCTCAATCGCCAGGGGGATTACGAATCGAAATTTTCATCGGCGAATAATATAATTGTAACCAGTAAATAACTCTTCTTACGGATTAATGGCGGAAAAAAACGCTATAATAAAAATGCATGCGTAGTTGCTCTTAAAATTAAAATCAATGTATTGCTGTAATTGTACGTTCATCTACTTAGGTTAGAGTATAATATTGAACAATTCAAATTCATCGGGAATTCCGATGACAATGACAAAATAAACGAATGTCCCGCACTTGATGTACAATTTTTGTTTGGGTAAAAATTTATTTAACTGAACTATTCTACCTCCACCAATTCCTGAACTACGATTTTTTTAAGGGAAATCACGTTTAGATCTTAATCAAAGTTCAAAAGTCCAACATTTTAAACAGATTCCGGTTTCTGAAAATACTTGTTTAACTCAATTTCCTCAAAACTTGCTGAAAGATGCAATATTTCATGAAAACTTACAAATTTAATCAGCTGACCAGCGGTATGGTCAATTTGGCGATTCCGTATCGAATTCATGGAAAAATTCAAGATTCAAACTGAAAAACGTGTTGAACGTTGTTAACGAAAACAGCTGAGGTCGTACCCCAGGGATGAAAAGAGCAAACGTTCGAAAGGTACAAAACATCGAATTTGCTATTCCGTACACATTTCAGAGATAAATTTCAGTTTGCGGGCAAAAAAACGTTACGCACCATACGTATTCGTAAGACCTGCAGCTTTATGGTAGTACATGAGTGTAGGATGAAAGTGTTTTGTACTGTTTATGAAGTTTTCACACTTTCAAAACAATTTTTCGAATTCAGTTCGAACTTTTGCTACTCTAATTCCTCGAATACCCCAATGCTGTCTTGGATATTGTCCAACATTTTGGAGAACTGGAATTTCTCCATGAAATCGATCTAGAGTCGTCAATTTGATGTTTTTCACTGTTTATAAACCATAACAATATTTATGAAATATTTTCCGGATTTTGATAATTCCCCGTAATTTATACCGTTTGAACATTTGCTCATTTTATCCGTGGAGTCCCTCGCTAGCTGGTTTAGAACATGCTCATCTTATTTTTTTCTTCAAACTGGAATTTCTTCATAAAATTGACTGGTCATTGCAAAGGTAATCATAAAAGTGGGATGCTGATTAGATCTATAAGTTTTACTGTAATTTGATAGCTTCCAGCACCTTTTTTCTAAAAGGAGTTCAAGTTCAAGTGTTTTCAGAAACGTATTTTTTTTAATGTTGAACGATCGAATTGTAATTAACCCGCGGTCATAAACTCTGGGGTCTGGAGACCGAAAGCTTGTTTTTTTTCGGTATACCGTGGTTTGAGTTGCACTCCCCCTCCTCCCGCTTCAAGTACCTTGTCTCTCAGTTGTGCTGGAGCCCCTGCGAAGGTCGGACTGCTGCCCTCAGGTAAGTGAAGGTCAAATCCCTTGCCAACATGCTTGAAACTTTAGTGGGGGTCTGACTGACCCCATGTTTGTGAATAAGTAACAACGAATTGAGCACAGACCACACGATTGTAACCATGTTTTAGGTGGTGCAGATGCTGTCAGTGTGTCCAGTGAAGTTTCGGATATTGTTATACAGAATGAAGATGACGCCGACGACGAATTCCAGGCAGACGCCAATGACTGTGAAGGAGAAATTGGTTTCATTGCAGACCTAGACAGATGCAGTACGGATTCCTTTTTAGGGAAGGACTTGAAGACAGTTTGGACGGGCACATCTCTTCTACAGCATTGCCATTATCGTACACCAAACAGGAACATCATAGGCGAGGGGAAGAGCAAGGAACGCTAACAGTGAACTGGATTTTTTTCCTTGTTAATTGATGGTTCAATGGTAGCCATGATTGTCCTGTACACAAATAAAGATGAAGTGAAGGCATTGCTGGGTCTGCTGCTCATGAAAAAAATATACATATTCACCTAAAAACTTTGATGTATGTTACAAAGTGATGTTTATTGAAGTATATTGAATGTTTCGTTCTTTATTCAAGTGGTTTCCATTCAAAAATTTTTATAAGCCGAATTTTGAAGTGGGGACTGTCAGACCCCAATGTTTGTATCCGTTACCTGCCAAAAGATGTTTATGACGAAGGGTTAAGTTCCTTAGAACTTCGTTTATGGCTATGAAAGTGCAATAATCGTGTAGGAAGTTTATCGTAGAATTCAAAAAGGTGTCCAAGTCGTTTTGGAATGGAGAAATATGGGTTTTAGAGGTCAAAACGTGGTTTTATTCAATAAACCTTCCCGTCCCCAAAAGCATCTCGTCTGCGCAGTGCTGATTTTTTCTTGCTCGGTTACTAGAGTTTAATATTGACAATTATAACCCCAAATGCACGAACACCTACTATTTTCCACGGGAACCCAACTAAATCCAACAGAACAGTAGAATATGTCTCCGAGTACGTAAAAGCTCTTCACAGTCGCTGGTAACGCCATTTGCAAAAATGTTGCTCCTTCTGCCCGAAGAAGGTCTAACTCACCCGCTATCAAAGGAAACCGCCACAATCAACTAGAACGGCAGCTCATCTGAGTTCACGATCCGTCTCGCAATTCTCGAGACTCCCCCCCGCCGCTGATCCGCAACAACTGGGCGATTTAAAACCTCCCAACCTACTTCGAGAGATGCTACATCATTTGAGTGACGAACTTCATCCTTCAGGGATCGCTGTACTTGCGACTTTCTTCGTGCCATGGACAGCACATCGTCTTGGAAGGAGGAGTAAAGTTTTATTTATATCGTCGCATAAATATATTGATTATAACATTGATTGAATCGACAGAATATAGTTACTTACCTAATTCTAGTCTACCAAAGCTACAAACCTCGGATTTTTCGAATTGCTAGAGATTGAGAATGTAGGGGGGAAATTTAGGTTTTTATGGTACAAGACGTGGTTTTCTGAAAAAAAAAAAAAAAAAAAAAAAAAAAACCTTTAAAAAATCAAATCTCATGAATGGGTTGGGATAGAAAAGTATGTTGATGGAGTGTTGCTGTATCACAGGTACCTATAGTTTTACATACAATTTTTGTCCATATCATGTGCGGGCATCGTGTTCATTATTACTCCATGAAATAGCGGAAGCATTACATCAAACACTAAATATATACATTAATTTCAGAAACGGACAATTGGAAGAATGCATTTGATGCAAAAACCACAGGCACACAAGCTGAAAGGTCCAACGAATTAGACACCAAGCTCGAAGATTAGGATTTTCATCTATCTACAACAGAGCCGTCGTATCCCTGAAAATTGAATTTCGTTTCAAAAGCATAGGATATGTGAGTTCCTAAGTTCTTAAGGGAATTTTTACCATTTGATTTGAAAGATTTCATTTCCATAGACATTTCGATCTATGAGCAATGAAACTCCAGGAGACCTTCTATTTCCTAACCGCACATTACATAAAAATTCCATCAGAAGTAGATGAAAGTTGTAATCAGAAATCTTGTCACAACTTACAGGTAGTAAACGGAAAAGTTTGCATGGTAACATATTTTATTATATTTGGAATTAGAATGGTTCTGAAGGATACATTTAAAGCGGATAAGACTTCTAAGAGAAAGAAGGCACTTTTTCTGAAGTAAATATAACGGGTGTTAGGGACCCGTTTTATTTACTTCAGAAAAAATTGAATGAAATAATAACGAACACCAAATTTTAGCACTAAATACATCGTTCCATCAGAGAAATAGAAAATCTGAAAGAATGCGATTATCACAAAAAAACACGTACTGTATATAAAGATTTCGTTTCCATAGAAATTTTGATCTATGAGCAACAAAACTCGTATAACGCCATATACAACCCATCCCACATAGTTCCAAAAAATTTCTTCAAAAACAGATGAAAGAAGTAGAAATGAAGCTCGAACATACGCAGAACCGCGTCATGAAATTTTTTCAGAATGTCTAAAATACAAAATGGAGAGGAGAATTAGGTTTCGGAGAATAATATTGAAATCCCGAAAGTGAAAACATAGCCTCTGTTGACTGTGGGTACCGTGTTCTGAGTTTGAAGATCTGGGTCAACAAGGGGCCAGACCTACCCCTCCTTCAAGACCTGGCGGTCTTGCGGGTTAGGTATAACCACCGCGCCGTCCCAATCATCGTTTCCAGGTGTACCGGTGGGAAGCGGAAGCATTGATTCCCCTTTTGGGAAAAGGAATTAATTTTCATTCAAATCGAAATTTCAATTTGCATTTTGAGTTTCAGACCATCTTGTGCAGTTTTTCGATGAGATTATACACGTTACGGTATGTTTTCCAAGTTGCCAAGCTTACAGTGTACAAAATAATCCCGGGCCAAGTTGCATGCTGTATGGTGCCAGAGCTGGAACACGCCTCTCTCCCTTCCTACTCAATTCCCCACAATTTTCATAGAAGTTGCTATCGAATTTCAAATCCAAGGCAATCGCTGACCTTCAGTATTTCAGAAATTATGGTAATACTTGGCTCCTGGATGCTGCCAGCATTTGTTCAAAATGGCGTCATGTTTTCTGTTGCAGGTTCTGTGCAACACGGGTGGTTTGACGGAAATTCCCGTCAACAAGTTGCCGCCTACAGTTGAGCACCTTAGCCTCACTAAAAACAACTTTCCGCTGATTCGAAGCGACGCATTCAACGGTCTGAGGTAAAAACTGACGCATCAAAATCAGATGCATCTAATCACTTTGAAATGTTCTATAGCTTACACGCTGGTTTACTGCCGATAATCAGGGATTGAATTAAAGCGGGTTTTGTCATTGGGAATCAGTCACAGTTACCGTTTTATTTGTTCGCTTACCGGCCAGAGTCTTTTTTTTCCGCACACACTAAACTTCAAACCTCATAATCCCTTATTAGGCTGCGAAGTATTAAATCCGACCTTAGTCCAAATATAGATAAGCCTTCAAGTATTCGTAACCACACGGATTTTAATTTTTTATTCATTTATTCTATTTCTGACATTAAAAACCAAACCTATTATAACTTATATCATGATTACAAGAGATGTGAGATATGCAGGTGTACGATGTGATGTTATGGTGTATTACATAATCATAATGAAACCTCACACGATTCGCTTCTCTTCCAAAAGTATAATGAAAGCTGTCGTAAATTCACATTTTTCCGATTGTCCGAAAACTATGGAGTCTAGAGTTCAATTTTCTTTATTTTTAGTATTTATTATAAACATCTCTCAAGGCCCAGATGGTATTCCAAGACTTCCATTTCTCATTTTGATCCCTTGATCACGCGAAATTACGTGCTGTCCTGTGTAAGGCCAATGTGGACGTTCGCTGTATACAATATGCCCATGCATTCAGTCTAGAAACAACCGATCAACTCGCAAACCTACTCCGTTGGTTAATCAATGATGGAAATCATTGTGACTTGCTTTCATGTTGACAGGTTCCTGAAGAAGCTGTCACTGGATGGGAACAACATCTCGGTCATTCGCCCATTTGCCTTCCGAGGTCTGCCCAAGCTGAGGGAGCTCTCGATCCAACACACCCCGCTCACAACTGTTGCTCAATTCGCCTTTGCAGGTTTGCAAAACGTCACTGCGATCCTGCTGGGCCACAACAAAATACACAAGGTGGAAGGATACGCTTTTGCTGGTACGTCCCCTCTTCTTTTACTATTTGCATGAATTTCATTCATTGAACCACTGTTTTACCTTGCATCAAACTCAATAACATCAATCAAAAATGGGTACAGAACCCCCCGCGGTTTGTGATCTCTGATGTCTTACGTCTTTAGAGTGAATCACTTGTCTAATTTAGATATAACTCAAATTTCTTGTAATTTCAAAACCGGTTTTGGTATCTACACTGCCTAATAATCAGCTTTCAAGAACCTGAATTGAAAGTAGAACACATTCGAATAGAATTAGAACCATTCGGCTTTTCCGCCAGAGATTCAACTTTAATTTTCGGACAGAACTATTGGTTAGGCAAAATATTTCCTAAACTGTTGGTAAAATATTTCCTATTTAAGGTTAGGCTAGGAATACGAATTATTCTGTGTACGAACTGATTATATCCGAAATATTCTCCATACTCCCTTTCCCAGAGAGAGAGTGATGGGTCCATCGTAGATGGTAGCTAAGATTCATACACTAACCCTCAGTATTACTCACTTTAAGGGATACCAGTTAGTTTCTCTTCATTTGGATGAAGATTTGGATCGTCGTGTACTTCAGGAATTCCAAAATCGTCACTCTTTTGTAAGGGCCGACTCAAATTACTTCAGTACTAAAATGATAATTGTTGGTCAAAAATGGTGCTCTGTCAATAGGTAGGTGCTTATTTGAAAATTAGTATTCGAGTCTGAAACAAAAAATCCATCAAGAGAATGGGTGTCTTACCGACTAGTTCATAATTTATTCTATGCATAATGGTATAGTGATAATTTACTGAAAGGCTGGAGGGGGTTAATTTAATGTTGCGAACAATATGTCGCCCAACAATTCCTCATTTCATGGCTCGAGATTCGGTCGTAGCAACGATGCTTTGGAGCAATTGCTTGAAGAACCACGTTTTTTGGTAGTTTTTCGGTTAAAAAAAAACTCACGAAGAAAGAATTTTATACCCATCTACATGTATATGGGCTTGTTCAGCGTTAGATGTCCTTTACAAAGAGCACCTGTTCACTGGAAATTAAAGGAGTTTTTGGATATTTGTGTACGGTACAGCGGAACGGCTGCGTCTGGGGGCAAAACGGACATCGAATTCGAATTAAGCACCCTCGAAAACCTCTAGGACCACTATCACACTTCTTGGAGCATGAAATAGATTTTTTTAGAGCTGTGTAATCCATTTAACTATAGCTCTTTGCTGCACTAACTCATCGTGCCTGGATGTCTTACTCGTCTCCTGGATGATTCCCGTTGAAAATATTTTAAACTGTAATTTATTGCCCATTACTGCTGATTGTGAAAAATATTAGCTACTAATGACCTGCTACTTGTGGCTTTCTTGTGCAGGTACGTCTAACGTTCGGCTGTTGATGCTGAATAGCAATCCACTTCACAGGATCGAGACGTCAGCATTCTCCGGGCTGACGGTAGTCGAACACTTGATACTGCCCTCTGGCATCAAAGTGATTGACCCCGACGCCTTCAGTGGTCTGGACTCCGTGGGGCTCATCAAGCTTCCCTACATGGACTTGTCTACTCTGAAAGGCCATACATTTCGGGGCCTAAGCCACGTTCACGTCCTTCAAATTCAGGATTCTGACCTGGGGACGATCAAACCCGCAGCTTTCGAGGGGATGTTCCACATTTCCAGTCTCAAGCTCCTCAACAACAAAATAGACTCGATTCAGGAATTGAAATTCACACCCGAGGCCAAAGTTAGATCCTTGAAACTACAAGGGAATCATCTTCTCGAAACCCCAGCACAAGGTAAGTGCTCACTGATAAATTTTGAATGTCATAATTCATAAGAATTTTGCTTGCTCCATTCGTAAATCTATCTCCGTTAGACTAAACGTTTTCATAAAGTGAGTTTAACAGAGATTTGGGTTGTAGAAAGAAGCTTCAAGATCTCGCCTATTGATATCAGCTTCTAATAAACCAACTGTTATAAACTGCATTGGGAATAAGATGGAATTGGAATAGTAAAGTTATGTGAAAGAGAGGTTTTTGATGCTGCCTCGGCCTAAAGGAATGAAAGAACTTATTATGTTCATAACTAGGTATTCACTCTCTTTCCGCTCTCCGCGGACGCCTGTGATTGAGGCGTGCATTATTAACCATAACAAACATCAAGTGTCAAGACGAGAGGAGTTCAGATAAAACAACTCCATCTGATAACATTTCATTTCTATTCCAGCTACCATTCTTGGTGTGTACATGGGGTGAATCGTGATATCCAGGCTTCTGTACCGGCTGTCCTAGCTAGTAGTTGAAACTGTAAAAGCGATAGGCGGATTTCTATCCTATGATTCAAATTCTAGTTGGGTGTCAGAAGGATATTGGGAGCAGACGTGTTATGCCTGGGAAGCCCAAAGATGAAACCCTTTTATTGTGAACAGTCTGAAAGAGATGAACACGTTTAAGCCAATTACTATCAACATGCTTTCTAGGCATGTAAGATTACAGACAACTGATTGGCTTCAAGCGTGGCAAACCCAGGAGATAGAGGTGGGTCAAAAGGATATAGATGTTGAAATCACCAATTGCCGAAAAGTCCACACTGCCAACCAACACTGATATAATGCGTTATATAAAAAAGGTTTTTCGAAAACAATTTTATACAACGGGGAGTTATACAAATTTTTTCCATTTTCATACAAAATGTTATTTGTCCTCTTCCATCAAAGTTGAATGTAATGTCCATTTTTACTTTTCTAACAGAATGGAAAGTACTGTCCAGTTTTATTTCCCCACCAGAGTCCCTTTAAGTGGAAAGTAAATCCACTTATACTTTTCAAATAGAGTCCGTTTTAGTGAAACATAATGTCCAAATAACGTGCGTTGCTACAACACAGTTTGGAATATCATGTTTACATTTGCTTTCCCAACTGAGTCGTTTATAGCGGAAATTAATGTCCATTTTTACCTTTCCTGTCCAATATTGCTGTACAGAGTGAAGATAGTGTCCATTCTTACTCTTACAATAGAGTGGAAAGCAGGTAATGTCCATTTTTACTTCCCGAGTCTAAGGTTTCTTGGTCCCTATATTACCCTAGTCAACTAATAATGGAAAGTATCACAAACACGCCTCAGTGTGGTGAAGTTAGAATTTCAGAGTTTACTTAGTTAGTAGCAGCCAAAATGAAGGGAAATAGGGAATATAAGAATCAATTCGCTAGTGAAGCTCATTTTATTTCAGTGAACAAACCTTTTTTCTTTTACGTCTGCATTTTGTTGTTGTTGTCGTTGTTAATAGGAACGATATCCTTGGAAGGATTGGACTCCATCGTCGTGATTCATAATCACTTCCCTTGCGATTGCCACATCCACAACTTGCTGGAGGGGCCGCTCGCGAACGGCTCATCAGCAGAATTCGCCGCCAACAACTTCTGCATTTCACCGCTCCAGTACAACGGGCAAACGATCGGCTCTATCAATCTGAACGCGATCGGCCGTTGCCACGACGACATTTCCCGCGACAATTGGGACGCTCCGGCCGCTTCTCCTCTCTCATCCGCCAACATGCTCCTCCTCGTGTGGACCTGTTTGACCCTGCTCACCAGGTAGGCCTGGCCTCAACCGCGCTTCCACTAACCAAGGCCGATTCTGGGCTTCACAACCCTTCCTTCCCCACGCTACTTAATTCACATTTTGCTTCCCATATTTGATGACCAAGGGGAAAATTATAAATAAAAGGAATCGTCATGTTTGAAAGCTGAACTCACAAGTAGGTTCTGAGTTACATATAATGACTGCCGCATTAAAATGCCTTGTTTTAAGAACATGATAATATAATCTATAGTTACCGACTATGTTTAAATTTATTACGATAATAGATTGAATTTTATAAGTTCTCCGTGTTGATTCAGATGATTATAACGAATTTATATCATACTAAAAGTTTGTTTCTTTAGGTTGAATTTGATGAAATAACAATGACACCAAAATATTGAATATTGCTGCAAGAACAGCATTTCATAATAGATTTCAGTGTGTCAGCGTTCATCGAGTTTTGCTGCTTATCCCATAAGTCATTTCGCCCAATTTTGTAGATGAATTCAAACCATATCATACTTCATTTAATCAATTAATCATATCATATCATCATACATTTAGAAAAAATTGTGAACTCATAGAAAAATCATATTTTCCCCCATGGTCGCGTCGTCAATTCGAAACCTAAGATCTGCCAAATCATGTTTCGTACGTAACTTATTTTATTCAATGTATTGTGCCAAATAGCCGGTAAATCTACAAATGTCATCGTATAATGTTAAATCACAGTTTCTTCTAAGTGTGCTTATACTGATCGCAATGAAGAGCATTTACATACTGGAAATTGCTATGTCGTATTTATGTCAATTTCATGCTGTTCTGTTGAACCCATATTGTGCTCGAATGCTAAAGACGCACTTCAATGATAACTATACCTGTATAGATTCATTGAAACTTGTAAATTTCAGGGTGATTGGCTTGGTAAGCTGAATTTGATGCTAGAAAAAGGTGAAATCTGTGGGGTTAATGTTTGCATGTAGTTGTCGTCTCAAACTAAGGATTACATGTGCCAAAGTAGAGAATGCAGCTGTGAAACTTCAAGTGCCCGAGAGCTGCCAAAACTATGTCAAGCGTCGTCGATGTTCAATGATTCAATATGTTCCATCTTCGTACTTTTTATCTCAACCGTTTTCGATCGCCAGGTCACCACCCTTGCGGGCGTGACTGCGCATTCAATGAACCCAGTATACGTTGAACAAACAATAGAAAAAATGAACTCCAGAGTCTGGGAGTCCAGACGAAAAGACACCTCGGTAACTCAATATCACGAAACATATTTTCTGCTTGATCCGATTTGTGAATTCAAGTGGTTTTTGAGTCGTAGTCAAAAGAAACGAAATGGACAAAATCCAGAAATGACGACCCTAGTTCTGAATATGATTTCAGCTGATTTCCTACGTTGTCAAAAACTGAAGTTGTCTGTCCCACGTGAATAGTATCAAATTGTGTTCTCCTCCTCCTAAGTCTATTAATCATTATGCAGGGTGTCTCGACACAAGTTCATCAAACTTCAAGGATGGATTCCAATAAATAAATTCCTATCCATAGATTCCATTAGTCTTCGCGAGAATCTCATTGGTTTGGCCCGGTCTTCAGCCCCGTCAGCAGTTCTCATCAGCAGTCTGCATTTAGTTGGGGATGGTAACAAGGAGCGGTTGATTCAATAACGATAGCCTCAGCTGCATAACTCCAACAGTCTGCGTCGAAACGCTTGCAAAATTCAAATCACAGAACAAACTGACGTGTTCTTATATAAAACGGATTTGGGTGTGATGATACAACTGTGTGAAGGCTGATTTTCATACTTTGACGCAAATAAGCATCTACGCGTTTGGAGCGTCAATAGCCAATTGAAAGCCAAGTTGACATCGATTGTCACTGACAAACCTTGAAACTAATGGACCATTTTTGGTAAAAGACACAGGAAAACTTTTGGTAAGAGGAGAGTGAAATTTCATCCAATAAATATCTAGCAATTCTAGTTAATTGTGTCGTCGGAATAACGGTAGCTTATGGAAGTGAACAACGTTTATACCTTCGATACTGGACCACCTGAATTTTTAAAACTCCAAACGGACATCGTTCCTGTTTTGTATACACCTTCTGAGTTTTCCGATTCATCTAGAAAAACTGCACCTGTACATATGGCGTTAAAATTCAGGATTGTGTTCTGTAGGAAGTGAGATGCATTTTAAAAGTCCCCGAATTTCCCCACACATTTTTGAAGCTATCTAAATAGCTAATTTTTTTCTTCTAAAAATTCGCTAATTACCAACGTTTTCGGAGAGATGCAAATAGTTGGACGGAAATTCAACGTTATCCTATTCAGAAATGAGTAAGGAACACGAATCTGACCCTTTTTCAGCCGTT
The DNA here is from genome assembly GCA_031894815.1 of Creontiades dilutus. Classification (NCBI taxonomy): domain Eukaryota; kingdom Metazoa; phylum Arthropoda; class Insecta; order Hemiptera; family Miridae; genus Creontiades; species Creontiades dilutus. The sequence goes on along the minus strand of JAVIWC010000058.1, from coordinate 41,991 downwards.
TTTTTTTTTTTTTTTTTTTTTTTTCTCGAACTCTTGAAAATGGCTTCTTGAAATAAGAAATCGTTTATAAACTCCTGTTTTCGAATAAATAAGTTCAAAAGTACCCCAAACAGTTTATTTACAGTCAATTTCTATTCGAAAACATTGGTAATACACGTACAGAATGTGAGGGGGAAACAAATTGGTTCCACTACCCATCTGAACGCACCACGCATGTTGAAAACCCATTCCAGCATCCCGAATTACCAAATTTTTTTATACCGCTGAAGTTCTATCTACTGTACGTTTTCCACTTACCCAAGAGCATTAAGGATAGGATGCAGCTGCTCGTTGGTCTGAATATATTGATTTATCGGCCGATGTCTTGGTTTTAGCTTACTGTGCGTCGTCATCTGTTGAGTTTTGTTGGCGACGAATTCGATTTGTAAGAAATAAGGTGGAGGAAGTGGGATGAGGGAAATAAAAGAAGATAAATCGCGGGGTGGGTAGGAAATCCGTCGGTAACCTCTCACCTCGCGGATAACGGTATTAAAAGTTCTTGACCAACAGTTTTGCTAAGGTCTTCGGGAAGACACCCGCCCGTCCCTCTGGAAAACTGAGCAGTCAGCCAATAAACTCGAAGTTCTTCCCTCCGTCGACATCTCCCAGGGGGGCGCTGTTGTCGATGAAGTGGGACCAGTGGCAGGGAAGGGGGTAGCAGTTATGTCGGTAGGATTGGTGACGTGTGGGGCGGGGGGGGTTACGTGTGGGAATAATCGCTCTCCCAGTTGAACCTTCGCCATCCACAAGTCAGAATAACTAAATCACTGCCTACCATGTTTTAATAGAATTACTAGGCACTGCCTAACTCTCGTTTCCCAGTTAATCAGAGGCGGAGAACTTGATCGCGAATCGAGTTGGCGACATGGAATCCGATCCTCATGCCAACGAGCAACGAAGAGCAAAAGGGTCAGTTGCTCGGAAACACCGTTTCCGCGAACCCCCCCAACGACAAATGATCAACGAATTGAGTTTGGGGAAATTTTAAGTTGGTTGTTGACAAAATCTAAAAGTATGGTAGAACCTGCCTTCTTCACAATCGCACAGGAACCTGTTATTTTGCATTAATCATCGACACTTGACCTCATCAAAAGTCATCTTATTATAATTTCGTTGCAGATTCCGAATTTATACTCAATTTTATTTTAAAACCTTTTCAAACCATAAAACCTCAACAAATACCATGTAACCATAAAACTTCAAACACTAAACCGTAACAAGATAATTGACTCCGCTAGCATAGGGAATCACGTTATCCTTGAGATTAAAGGGTCGATCCTTTCGTTGGTGTAATCGACACGCACCGACTTGGTTTCATTAGTTCTTATGCTCCATTTCCCCGCCCACTCTTGTATTCAGGATAATGATCTATTCAGTTTGGTAATGGACTCAGTGTTACTTTAGCCGAATGCCAAAATCTGCGAAGATGTCCATGGCGTAATTCGAATTCTGGTAGGTCGCTTGTATACAGGACGTACAGGAGCGGACCAAGTACGCTCTCTTGTCGGACTATTGCTTTGATCAGTTTGTCCTCTGAGAAGGCATCTTTTTGCTCTATTCTGAAAAAGCGATTGGTGAGGTAAGACAGCAGCTCAGCATACTTTATTCGCAGATTTTGCGCACCATGAAAATGAGTCCCTTATGCCAAAAATTTTCAAACGCCTGAGTAAAATAAAGGAATACAACAGAGTAGAATTTCTTTTGATATGTTGATCATGATAGCTTTGAAGTTGTTCCTTATCCAATTATAAATATGAATATGCCCATCTCTGGTAGCGCCTCTGGCAACACTTTCATGATTGCACATACGAAGCGAATATTGATTCTACAATCGTGATGAAATTCATCAAAATGAAATTAATTATTATTAAATATTATTATTTCCGATAATAACCAGGTGCCGATTCCAGAGCCCACTTTTAAAGGAAGGTGGCCTATCACATTTTTTTCTTTTATCTTATTTAGTTTTCAAATTAGATCAGTTATACGATTTTTTCTTGTTTTCTTCGTCAAAATTATATTATACCGATTCTAAGAGCATTAAATTTCCTAGCACCCAGATAGAAAACCCTGATTTTTGTAATGAGCTTAATTTAAAGAATTAACAATTCTTTCTTATCAAGTTCTTTTTTCATCCTTTCCGCGTATTCAAAAAACGTTGGTCTTCCTGCAGAAAGAAAGAAAGTTTAACGCTCTTTCATAATGCATAATCAAATTTTATTTACGTGTTCAATTAAGGGAGTTATGATCATTTTAGTGAATGGAAGTCGAAAACACTCTTATAACTGTCACAATTCAAAAATTAAGCTACGTACAGTAGGTATAAGATCGAACCTTATAGGAAAACCTCGATCAGAAATGGGCATAATACTCGGTCTGTTACTCGGATTTACGCCCTGCGAGTAGGGATGGCCATCGATAGTCGATAGTATCGAAATATTGATATTTTCCTCCGATATATTGATATTTTTCTATCGGCCAACAGTTTCGGATATCAATAGTTAGTGTCCAATATTTTTGAGTCTTGGCCCAAGACGATAAAAATAGAAGAAGAGTAGTGGTTTGGAGGTTCCATAGGAAAATTGGAAGATTGCGGTTGTTGACGACAACTTCTTGTTGAGGATTTTCAGCAAGTGTTGTGTTGTTCTTTTTGAGATTGTATCTTGTTCACGGTTGATTTTTTTTCTTCTTTTTTGTTTATTCTCAATTGTTTGAACCATAGGTCGATATTAACCGGCATCGATATTTTAACGCAGATACTATCAAACATCGATGTATCGATATTTTATGTTCCGATGGGCATCCCGACCTGCGAGTTCCCGTTAACGAACGAAAACGATTAGTTTTCATGGAATAACTAGTTACTATGCATACTAACGTATCTGGCCCAAATGGAGCAGTTGAAGCATGAAACATACTCTTTACATAGTTATTACATGAGATAGCGTGTGTAAAGTGTCTAATTACGGATTAATGGTACAATTCAAACACTCCAACTAGTCGTGCTGTGATACCCTGAATAGGCACCATGTTTTGAAATAAACGAAAATCAGGATTAGATATTACATGAAATACTTTGGACAATAGTGTCCAACAAACTGTTGAAATAAATTTAACCAAAAGTATAAGGGATATAAGAAGGGACCTATGGGAGCTGCCTATCTCAGGGACGGAGCGAAGCACACTTTGAAAAACAACCAATCTAGGATCCAACTGGATCCAAATTTTATAACAACGGATCAAACGAAGAACATTCATTTCATAGATTTCTTAAAAATAATAATGAAGCTAATAATATGATGTTGGTGGGTATTTATGAACATTTACAATGGAATTTCGAGTCCATTGGCGAGTACACATTTAGGTACTTGTATGCAGATTCTGATGCAGCTGGTGAATTTAATTTTCAACTTCGATTGACAGCAATAAAAAGTTGACTTTCTAATTTTCTTCAAAGTTATTAATCAGTAATATTGTTAACGCCATAGCCGATGGCCTGTAGTTTCACTTCGTCATTTCGTCCGACCCCAAACCAGCCGAAATGGATGAATTTTCACTCCTGCAAAATATTATGTCCTAGGCGTATAACCCACAGTGGTTTGATTGAATCAATAGCTCAATCCGTTAGAGTGTTGAAACTAAAGGGAAATTTATACTAAGAAGTAAGGACACGAGTTCGAACGCAGTCAGACAACGAGTTGGTATTTCATATAGTTGTCACTTGTTAAAATGTTGGTAAAAAATCCGAATTTTACGCTTCACCTTAAATGGGCCGTTATTTCATAGAGTGCTGACCCAGTTATTTCATGTATTAATTGAATTCCAGGCTCTAACGGCAATATATACAAACACCTCACAACTCTTATCCACCCGAAGTAGTGGGAAAGCTGACATTCCATAGGAGCGACGAATTTGCTGTTGGTCTTAGCAAGAAACTGAAAGCAATTTATAAAATAAGCAGAAGTAACTCTATTAGTACCATATCTAGCTGATCGAAATGTACATACCATTTGTATATAAAAGGCGAACCGCCGTGTAAATACACATTCTGTTGAATGTGACCGCATATTCATTCGTTATTGAAATATACATTTAATTTGTAATATGTTAACATTTGAACACTACAATGTTTTACTTTGTAAATAATAGTGTAATTAATTATTGTACATAATTTATATCTAGTTAATTTATAAATAATGGGAAGTTAAAATTTACTATACGAATTGGTTGTGTTCTGTACATGTGAGCAATCTGAGAAGAAATATGTTATAGTGAAAAATATGAAATCTACCTAAATCCGCTTTTTTGAACTGATCATATGCCAAATTGTTTGTTGTAAAAAAGCATGTTTGAGAAATTCAAACAGATTGTACGATACATGTTATACTAGTTGAATTCGGTAAAAGTTACCTAATACGATTCTCGTTGAAATATCGATTATGTGGCTAATCAAAAAATTGTTGACTACATAATGTTGTTGCGTCTGTTATTACGACAAAAATGTAGCTGCGAAGATTTTTTTCTATGAATCTTATTTATTCAGGCTTGAACCAAAATGACCAAAGTACTTTTAAATCATGAAGTTTCCGATAGATAGGTATCGATTCCACACAGATAAGGATCTGACGTACTGATTTAATTAAGGAAATATTATCAGCACTATTACTACTATTTGAATAATAAACTATTAATGTAAACGCGTGAGATTTTATGTTACCCGAGTCCCTTGATTGCTTAGTGAGGTGAAAATAATGAGGTAGGGAACAAGAATTGAGAGAGTATTGAAAAGAAAAACGTTGTAAATGCTCCGGAATTAAAGAGCTTCAGTCAACAATTTCTAGACGAAGAAGGTCAGGATCGGTGGTTAAAAAAAGCATTTTCGTTAAAATAGCAGGAATGAAGTAGATCTTTGCTAAAACATTGAACCTTAGTACAGTTTCGATTTCAAGAAAAGGGCTGCTTCAACCAATAGTTTCTTGCGAGTAATGTAAGATTGGAGAAAAAACTACGATTTAACCATGGCAATCCAGTTAACCTGACCTTAAACTTACAAGGGCGAACCAAATATAAATGAGACTCTATTTTTTTAATTTACTTTAATTTTGGACAAAAAAAATAATGTTTTCTATTTTTCAACATGATCTGCTGATTCGGAAGCACATTTTCTTTCCAGCGTGTAGGTAATTTTCTAATGCCATAAGTGTGGAAAGAGCCAGGACGTGTCTGTAGCCAATTGCGCACATAGGCTTCAATCTCATCAACGCTGTGGAACTTATGCCAATTCAAAGCTTTCTTAAGGGGACCAAACACATGGAAATCCAGGGAGACTGGTTTGGACTGTAAGGAGGGTGTTCTAGTGTCTCTCAACCTAGTTGCACCAATTTTTCTTGAGTCAGGGTCTCTGAATGGGGGCTAGCATTGTCGTGGTGAAGAATCACTTCTCTCATTGGTAGGTCTTGTCTTTTGCGATATGCAATTCTGGCTTCACTCAAAATGTCACAGTAATAAGCAGCATATATTGTTTTGCACATGTAAAAAATCAAGATGTAGCAACACAGTCAATTTTGCCCACAGTAATGCTGGTGTGGGGTTTTCAACACGTTCAAAACCTCCCACAACTGTTTGAGCCATGTCAACACTATAGCTCTCGACAATGTCTCTTACCCGAACTCCTGCAGTTGAGATCCTTAAGATTTCGGTCGGTTTGACCCCTTCTGTAGGTAGAAACTTGATCACAATCGACGAAATTACCTCCTGCTCAATGATCGTCACGATGGATACGGAGAGGGTCCAGGAGGCTAGCTCAAGTGCTTCCACCACTCCTGACAAACTAACTCTACCCAACACAACTAGGGAACGTTCTTCCATCACTACTAAGCTCGCAGGTCTCCAAGTTTCGTCTACATTTTATTCATTCTCGTAACCTAACCATGACCAAGCTTAAAAACGGAAATGGTGTCTGTAATGGAAAGCCAGATTCTCAGAGGCTGAAGCCACAACAACAACAGGGAAGCTCGTCGGTGCTGACAGCAACCCAGCCTCAGGAGCAGGGCCAAGTCTAGGTGAGCAAACATTATTTTTCTACCCCATTGAAATGGATTATTTCAGTAGTTCTTGATTAATTCTATTCTCAGGATGCTCAAGTATGGTCTTCACTTTAGTCAAGAATCGGAATTTTCATCGTTATTGGTTTATTATTTCCAATAATGAACCTTTGTAATCTACCGAGGAAGAGATAGATGCTACACGAATATACTGGTCTTATCGCAGTCTCCGTTCGATTTTCATAACCAAGTTATACATTTGCAGACAAGTGAAGTGTAGATAGGTGTTTCATTTTATTCGGTTAAATTTCAGGTGTTCTACTTGTGGATAGCTACGACGAGTGGATATGCAGTATATTACACGATCGTAGGTATTGCGATAATTTTTTTTTTTTTTTTACAAAGATACTAGTGAAGTTTACTGTTCACAAGCTATATTGAGGACGATGTCATTCAAGAAGCCAATTACAAGATATGGAGACGCACTGATCAGTTGATGACCCCTTGAGGCTAATTTCTTCCCTAATCAATCTACTATGCCGAAAAATAAAGGGAATTCTTTCTATGCCATCTAGAATACAATTACGTTTCATGGGAACAAAGAGTTTAGATAATGTACCACAGACTAAGACTAATAAACATCGACCAGTGATTTAAGTAGAAAGTTTATCCAACACAGAAATAACAAAGCTTTGCACAATAACTTGGCATTCTGGTTTTCTGCCTCATAAACATTACTAAAACAGCAAAAAACTTTGAAATCGTCCAATTTAAATGTCTTTCCGCAATTGATTCAATTCAATTCACCTGATCTTATCGGCGGGAAAAACAATTGGTAAACCCCCTTATTCGTTCCTTTTGAGCCTCGGCCAAACATTGGATAAAAATGGAACACGCTTAATTCATTATTAATGAAACTGAATAGTGCAAAAATACTTGAGAGAGACGCATGTGTAGTAGGTATGATGTTCCTCTCTGTTGGGAAAGTTAAATTAGCAAAGCGCCTGAGAAACTTGAATACATTTCAGTATGCAGCACTAACAACAGAGTGTATGTTCATAATGAGTCTGAATTTCACCTGGGAACACTTGTGGCTGGACATACTTTCAAATCTTTGGGGAAAGCGAAATCCGCTAAAATATGTACAAACAGTTTACTCTCGGCAATGTGACTGAATAAATATGACCGGTTACCCCTTCATAACTGAAGCTGGTTAAATGTAGTTGACTACATATATTTGTGAAGACTACTCGTTGAAATGACGAGATATGCTTTGAGAGCGGAAGTGAATAATTGATCAAGTTTGCAACAAATTGTCGGTGAACACATGGTCAACTTTGTATCAGCTCACGCGAACTGTCACGAGAACTGTTCTATTGAACGGCGGCAGGGTCACCGAACGTAATCATACCGGCCCCAGCTGTTCCTAAGGTAAGAACATGGCTCTCCCTTTTGTACATACAGCAATTAACTATATTACAGACCATTATGTATAACTATATAACCCAATTGCTATCCTCACACTACTACCCCTCATTGCGGTACCCCTTTTTATTTATTTATAATACGGGCAAGCCCAATACAATATAATTAGATAGGTACATTAACATCATATTTTTTGTTTAATTCAATAATATCACATTGTTATCAGAAAAAAATAATACTAAGTAACTTAAATGAGGCTCTTCACATTATTGATAAAAACTAATTCCGACTGGCAGAAAGGATCGGCTTCACGGCTCTAGTTCATTAGTCGATTAAATAAGCGGGGGATCCTGAAGAGTGGAAGATGCTGGAGATAGTTGGTGGTTGAGAAGGGAATGTAAAAGACGCTCTCTGATCGGGAACCAGATCGAGGGACAAGGAAATTAAGCTCGCCAAGGAGTGCCACTGAATCTACATCTCACCGGATCAATCGGAGAAGAAACTTAAGGTCGGCCAAATCTCTTCGTGAGGAAGGACACATCAGACCGCACCTCCTGCTCAAGACATCACAATCCAATTCCTCCTGGGTTATGTGTAGCTTGTACGTTATATATCGAAGAAACCTTCGGTGGACTATCTTGATTTGTTGGATGTGACATTGGTAGAACGAGCTCCACACTACAGAGGCGTACTCCAAAATAGGCAATACCAATGACTTGTAAACGGTGATGAGGGCTGGCAGATAATTAAATTCTCGTGTAATCCTCTTCACAAATCGCAGTGAACGCATTGCTCTACTAGAAATGGCAGACATGTGTTCGGAGAATCCGAGCCTATGGTCTAGGAGCACGCCTAAGTCACGTATGGTTTCCACGAGCTTTTGAAGTGTATTCTATAATATTCCCTGAACACAGCGTAGTCAGATCTCCTCCCATAATCTTCTTAGAGCCCAATAAAAGAAATCGGATTTAAATATGTCCAATGATTAATTAACCTCATCCCTTGATAATATTTAAATGTATCAAAAATGCAAATACAATGTTAAAGACAGTAGAAAATTAATCACGACAAACATCGAACTGTCAGAACTTTACCATCTCATTCCCAATTAACGGAAATTTTTTTATTACATTCCCAATTGATCCAACTGATTAGTATTGTAATACCAAAATGTGGACCACTTGATAGTGGTTCATTTCAAATTTCAACCTTCAACAATAAATGCCTGATCTTTTTTTTATGAAGATTTAAATTTTATTAACCGCATCCTTAAAAATAGCCAAACATGAGTTTAAAACTTCTTCTCTGAGGCGACAGGTATGTAAGTACATGGCAGATAAGTAATAAGATTTCTTGTCCTTGTATGAAAGGCGCGGTGGGTATATCCCACCATCAAGACCGTATGGTCGTGCGGGTCCATGCTTACCTCAAGGGGCCTGTGTGAGATACACTGGAGGTGGCAAGAGACCAGTCCCAAATATCGGATTACTTTCAGGATCTTTCACTGCATTCACTGCACTCACAACTTGACATTACAGCCCAAAATGGATTTCACCACTGCGTCGTATACTTCAATAAACTGATTCACCATTAGATGCTCGGCATCCTCATCTTCCATGAAGCTCCCTGAATCTAATCCCCCAATACGAAAACTATAACTCTTAGTCGTGCAATGGCCTCGAAATGATACTGCAGAAAGGTTTTGGATGTTTAGGCATTCGTGAAAACCATGGTTTTACGTGAGTTTGGATAACATAAGTTTCACGTCTGAGGCCAGCGGAGTAGTTAGAACGGAAGTCGTTCCAGCTGTTTGTCTGTTCAATCGTTATCCATCTGTTCAGATCTGAAGCTATGGATAAACTATGGATCCATTTACAGTTACTCGTATCTGTAACTGTAACTGCTTCTGTACCCCTAGAAAAGCCGTTTTTTCCACATTATGACAAACGTCCCGTGGTACGTCCGAAGTACGGTCATCCATAAAAACCTTTAAATAACACCGATTATTGGATTAGCCAAACAGCTACTTCTCAAATTATACACCACATTTCACCACCACCCAAATCCGCGGCTCCAGGAAATTGTTGATCGTTCAATCACCCGAGCGTCGCATTAAGAGAAAAAGACATGTCCAATTACTGATTCCCTAACCACTGCAGCACCTATTTTCATTTAAAAGAAAAAATGTAGACATAAAACCACTGACGCAAATGCTTACTTTTAGGGCTGACACTGGTCATGACGCTCTAACAAATTACCGTCAATTAGTGTTTTATCTGCTAAAATTTGTATTATATAAACTAAATAATTTAGTTTATTCACTAAATTAAGTTAACTTCACTAATTTAATAAAGTTAAACTAATTTAACGAAGATAACTCGTTCATTGCTCTTCAACTAATTCTAATCGTCCACGTAACAATGAGTGTGGAAGCTACACTGCCCGCCTGCATGGCCGAGAAAGCACCACAATAGTCTCATTGTCAGAACAGAAGGTTATGACCATCCGCTTTAGTGGCGAATCACAATCAAAGTGTGTTCCCCTCGCCGAATCGCCTAGTTGGACAGGATTCCTGCTCAGAGCAAAATCAAAGTGAAATCCTCACTTGAATGGTCATTCCAAGGAACTTCTACATTACCTGTTGAGTTTAGTGGACTGCGGTTTGGGGCGGCGAGGCGCAATACGCACGTGACTCCTTCGCCACAAACACGAAAGGTCCGACTCCAAATAAATTCAATACTATCCCTCAAGTAATGACCAAACTTTCTAACGGACAAGTAAATCAATCAAATCAAATCAAAACCTTTTATTTATACGACTCCATCGGGAATTACAATGTGGAGTAAATTCGAAATATACAGCTAACCCATTTTAATATAGAAATACCGTATACTTGAGACTCATCTCAGTTTTATAATAAACGTTATACATATTGATTCATGATAGAAATGATACAATATCTACAGAAATTCAGACAAAGTCGGTAAAAAACCAAGTTTCACATTAGTTTTACGAATACTTTACAATCTCACAATAAATGAGTAATTTTATTCGTTCAAAAAAAAAACCCCTAATCTTAGGTCTTGTATACAATAGCCAAAAATATTTACAACGAAGGAACTAAAGAAAGCATGCTTTATTAAAATCAACATAATAAAAGACATCACAAAAATATAGTCGTAGTTACCTACCATGCAACCATGGCCCTCAGGACAGTATGATAGAGTTGGCTTGTTTCACAACATCATAGAAAACGCTCGTTGTATATAAGTTTTTAGGTACTTAATTTATCAGAATCATCCTGATATAAATAAGTAACGACACACAAAAACACGAATTAACATATATTAGATTACAGATGGTATTTTAATTTTTACATACAATCTAACAGACAAGAAAAATTTTTAGTTCAGACCGTATTCCATCATATTTTCGATTCTCAAGAACCAAGCAACAGAGCAAAATTTCAACTGGCAATGCCATGGAAGGCATTCTCTATTTCTCTGCTAATACAAATACAACATGTAGGGAATTTGTCTGAGGGAAAATTCGCCTACTATCACAACTTTTTCTCCAGAAGGGAGATACTAGCTTACGTTTCTTTCTGCTAAATGAACTGAAGGTTTGCGGTGTTAGCGTACAAAGATTGGCGATACCGGCCGCGGACAGCCGAAGCACCAAGCTTGGTAGCTGGAGAGGAAAGCGAGAGGAGATAGCGAACAAGATTGGTGTTCCCACCCTCTCGAGGCTGCAGCGCCAATTTGGAGCTATGTAGGAGAGGTGTAAGAGGTTGAGGTGATACCAGTCTCGCAAGACCGCGGCACCGCAACGGAAGGAAGGTAGATAGGTGAACCTAACGGACCGACTGAGTATATACTCAAAGGCGAAGTTAGGGATTAGAAATCAAAACGCAGGGATTCCAGTTAAAGCTGCCAGGGCTTCCACCGACTAAACTATATCCTTCCGGCCTGCAGGCCGGGTTTTTATATGGTTTGTGAACCCCTTCTACCCTGCTCCCTTGAGGTGGGAGGAAGGGGCGACGCTACCTGGTCGGCTTGGCCGCTCCTTTATTAGGGAATAATTCTACTACGTACATGAGTGAATTCTTCACACAACAGCTTAGGTTTTCCATTTCATAGGGCCTGTATTTGGGAGCCAAAATGTCCCCCTTAATCTTGAGCAGCCATCGAAGTTGCCTAAAATCTCTTTATCTCCCCTCCTTTCTTATTGCCAAGTACTGTGAATGTTGAGGCGCTGGAAGGTTTTCTTTGGCCTAATGTCTGTGAAGTGGTCGCGTACCTCGTGTTTATGAAACCGAAGTGTAAGGTAATAATGCCTTGAGTCCTAGATGGGCCTTATATTGTTAGATGATAAAAAGAGTGTCACTGCGGTGTTCTGAGGTGCGCGAATGGTGAGGCAGCATCACCCGTTCTTCTTCATCAATGCCCGAGATTCCCCTGGATCTCTCTGCTGTTAGTTGGCTGTGAATAGCTAGTACTTACACTGCTCCCAAATTGTTTCATCCAAGATTTCGCCATTTTGGCTTGTGCGCTACAGTTTGGATCTATCTTCCCCCCTGTTTTTCAGGATTCATCTTCGTTTGAAGGCTTCTTCATCTCCGACCGTCATCAATCGACGTAAGTTATTCAACATTTAGAGCCATCAAATTGGCATGCTAACGACCTTGTCCCAAAGAAAGAGTTTTGGACAGAACGGACATTCATTTACAATATTCCTCTCTCTTTCTTCTCAGCTTTTCGTGCAGAAACCAGAACCGCTCGTACTCGGCATTCCATCTTGCCTTCTGTTGTCATCACCGTTTTCCTTGATGCTGCTTGGTCCCTAGGTTTCCTTGGTTACCACGGTGGAAATCGGGAGCTTCCCATCTGTAGGATTATAGCAATGCCACATTGTGTCGATGCGCAGTGAGAGTTCCATCTCTGAACTTTGGGGTCGAATGAATGGAATGAATGAAGAACATGCTTATTTACCATTTTTTCTTTAACATGGTTGACAACTATGAGGCACTTTGGTCGACAAGACCATCAGCGGAGCCCCTTCTTTTGTAGCCAAAACGCCTTATCAACTAACACCAAATTAATTAGCAAAAACTAAAGAACATGCACAGGGTACAACAGGAAATACAACATCAAGGTGCTTCAAAAGCTACATAATAAGTTAAATAACAATAAGACAACAACAAACTTCATCGAACATTGAGGTTGGTCCTCTTTGGTCAACATTCTAATGCTGATCATTATTTGTTTCTCGGCTCTGAAGAATGGAATGTTATTAATTTCCATGAATTTAATTTAATTTCTTAGCATTGTGGTTTGATATCAATTTACTTGACTGATTGTGACAAACGATTCATCTTCCAAGGGACCCCTCGGGTACAAGTATTGAATGTCTTTTGAACAATGAGGGATACTTTACACCACTATTTTATGTAAATTGCTGGTCCATCCGAATGAACGGTTTTTTAAACCAAACAACAAGAAAACTCGATTTAAGAAGGACATGAAGTGAAACTTACTGCAATTTCAAACAAACTCCACCTTGTGGATAAATTTCAAGAGATTTGAGACCACCAGGTATAATAACTGATCTAAATCTAGAAATAATTGGATCTCCGTTGATGTAATAGTTTGTTATCGACCGCAGAATGAAATCTCAACGTTGACTTAAATGAGCTTTGTAACTGATGATGCCAATTCCCCCTAAGACGCCTCAAACGCTGGAGTTACGCTGAATCTCGATTTAGAGTTGAGCTCCAGGTGGACGGTTGATTTAATGTAGGATTATGTTGGTTTATAGAATATTATAAGGAGGTTACTACCCTGATTTCTCGTATTTAATCAATTCTTGGTAGCTATTTAACTTAGTGACTCGCCCTGGAGGGGAAAGCGGAGAAATAAAAATCGAAGAATATCTTCGTTTACCCCCCCCCTCCTCCAACAATCTCCTTATTCTATTGCCCCTCACGGCTGGAGATTAACTTGCCTGACAAAAGGTGACTTAACCCTTTCAAGAAAAAGCTGCCAAGGGGCCCTGACTCGGATTGAAGACTCGTCTCGCCCATTCAGTTCGACGCGAATGGGGCACAAACATCCGACCTCACAGGCAAAATCGACATAGGGGCAAAAATTTCGTTTTTCTCTAAAGACCGGTCGGGATACTTGGAGGCGTTTTGTATGACTCCCTTCTGGATATTTCAACCAATAATAAAAGTTTCATGTGAAATGTAGAAGCTATTTTCTATATTTTATTATTTTATAGTAGTAACTGTCTCAAGTGATGGTCAGTGTACATGGACCAAGCTGTCGCCAAAATGTCAGTAAATTACCAACATCAAAACCAACGACTTTAAAATTTATTATAAAACTTGAAGTAAGAAATTACAAACTCTCAAACACATAACCCACATTACAAATCCAGTAGGAAAAATGTTCAATTCTTGATGTTAATTCATAATGTTGTTTCCGAAGCTGAACACATGATTAGATGATCAAATTATTCCCAACTGTTGGAACATTCCTTATTGTCATCTTCCTTTCTTTAATTTGGAAAATAAGAAGATGGTTTAAATCGGGGACTCCTTCTTAGAGCTTCTTTTGCCTCTCATTGACTTCTTCCTTAGGCTCATGGTTTTCAGGTTCCACTGAAGCCCTTGGTAGATGGGTGGTCTCCCTTCGCCTATACCAAGAGTTCTTTCGGTACTCCGTGCCGTCCTGCAGTCTAATTCTATAAGAACGAGGCTCTGGACCGTCCTGGATCACTTGGAGGGGTCACCATCGTTTTTTTTTTTTCTATCCATACAGAATACTTCATCTCCAACTTCAAACTATTTAGGCTCATTCTTCCCTTTGTTGGCGAGGAATTTTTCCTTAATTCTGATCCACGTTATTGGGAGACGTTCTTGACACGCGCCGTCAGCAGGAGTTTCTCATGAATGGGTATGATGGTTTTAGTTCTACGTCACAGATCAGTTTTGGGAGGATGTAAACAGAAAGTGGCAAAACTTTCGATCTTATTCACTGATGGATCTAAATCAGGATTACACGTTGGATGCGCTTTCCTTGATATACAAAATAATGCAGTAAGGCAATACAATCTTCCCGGGAAGCCAATATATACACTGCTGAAGCAGCAGCTATACAATTTGCTCTTGAATATGTGTGCAACATCATGACAAGTAGTCAGTTGTTTAAACACACAATAATTTGTTCAGACTCTGAAAGTGTCGTAAAAGCAATTCCCGCAATAAGCTATGTAAATTCAATAATCACATTATTGCTGAGATTATAGAATTACTGTATATTTGCAGATCTGGAAATAGTGAGGTCAGTTACATTTCGGTTATAGCACGCAATGGTTTAGTACATAATGAAAGAGTAGACAGGGCTGCCAAAGCAGCAGCATCAGCAGGGGATATGGTGGAATGTTTTTGCCAAAAGAAGATTTCTACGCTATGTTTCGAAAGAATGGCAAAGTAGGTACATTCAGTGTAACAAGGGCCGGTTTTACAATGATATACATCCGTGCATTAAGAACCACCGGTGGTTTTAAAATTCCGAACCAAACAAAAAATATATTCAAGTACTGTGCAGAATGAGGAGTAACCACGCATTGTGCCCAGCCTACTTAGCAATGGTCAGGCCTGACAATAACACAGACATATATGGTGGTTTAATGGTTCATATACTCATTGTGGTGGAATGTGCCACCTATCTTGTTTCTAGATGTATACTTTTTACAGAATTATATAGGATAATGAAAAGCCCTTTCAGTTAAAAATGTTTGCTGGTAGAAAATTTGGAGGTGTTCCAGCTAATCTTCAAATTTGTAGAAGATAATAAACTAAACATTTAAGTTTTAGTGTGGGTTCAGTTTCTCAGGAGGTTTTTTTTTTAATTTTATTTATTTTTTTTTTTTTTTAAATTAATAATCATGTTTTGTTGTAATCGAAGCTGTTTTAAAATTTAATTGTAATTTACCGTTCCATTGTTAGGAAATGTGAGTATTTATATATTAATTAATGGCTGTATGTAAAAACCATGACAATAAAAAAATAAAAAAAAAAAATAAAAAAAAACCTGAGGTTCCTGCCACAGGCCAGGATTGTGCGACAAACTCCCAACGAAAATTGCCCACCCCCCTCATTTTTGGTGATCTCACCTACTTCAGTTATTTCAGTTAAAAGACTTTTCTCGCGTTTTTGGACTTAACTCACTAAAATTATGATAACTCCCTTAGTTGAAGGAGTAACCATAAATTGTATTATACCGTTGCAAAGAACATTGAATTTTCTGTCTCCCTGATGGAAAACGAAAATTTTTCATGTAAGTTAAACGTACGAAAATGAAATAGAAATGAAAAAATTGCCAACTCTTGAAAATCACCATCTTTTCTTCTTCCATTTTTATTTAAATCGCTCAACGAACTTTCGACCAGGGTAAATAGCCTGAACCCCCGATATCTTGAGCAATGATGGCCGAAAGGGTCACAAATGGGTTCATAGAAAAATTGAACATAAAATCCGATTTCAAGCTCTTGTTTTTGGCAAGTAGATCTGCGGTGAAAAAAGTGGATTTCACCCTAAAAACCCTCATTCTTTCGCTTTCATATTTCTTCCCAATTTCTTCACTAAATTCAAGCGAAGAATGTTTTTTTAATATACCGTAAAAAAGCTAAGATGATGCCGCATATTTTAGGATTGTAGACTAAAGTTCACCTATGAATCACATGGATCTATGAGGAATTTTAAAAAGTGAACATTTTAAGGATTTAGCCATTTTTCCTCTTCATGTTCACTTTTAATCCTGATTAGAGATATGAAAAACTTTGGTTTTACATTAAGAAGATAGGAAACTTAACCTTTTTTCTTTCGAAAGGTATAATCAAGTTTGAAGTTGCTTCTTCAATTAAGGGACTTGTTACTATTTTAATGAGTTGAAGTCGGAAATACGAAAAATATCTTATAGCTGGCATGACTCGAAAACTAAATGAAATGAAAATAAATCTTATATGGCAATTATTGTTGCTAATTAGTTTCGCAATAGATATCTGATCTGAAAAATTTCCTACGACGTTAATTTCGTACTCCGCTCAAAATCCGAGTTTTTTTACACTTTAAATATTTTTCCGTGTCGTTTTGTGTGTTTCCGACCGTTCGACAAACAAATACTCATAACTTAACATTTGAGGATATTATTGGAAAGAGCGTTGAATTGACCATCACTTTAGTGCAAGATCAATGGTTTATTCGAACGGATTCAGATGTGAATAACCGGGTCTACGTACCTCTCCGGTCTTCCCAACCAGAGACAATGCTTCCTAGGTGCACTGGGTAACACGTAGAAATCCAACCAAAATTTAGGGAGATAAAATAAATACTCGGGCGTTCCGCAGCCACGCCGACTAGCTCGAACCTTCAGTGACTGTTAAGACTTCATTCCGACCGTCCACCTGACAGTAAAAGTTGGGAGTTGTAATTTTGAATGTATTTAGGGAGATTCCGCTAATCGCCTGAACCGACTGGTATTTCCAGTAACACTGTTAGGGCTTCTGCCATCTGAGTTCGTGGATTGATTTGGTTCGGAAGAGTACTGAATGATGGCATCATTATGTTTTACTAGGGCTCTCTAGAATGTCCAAGGTCACGGCTCGAATACCCAAATCATTCATTGTTGTCGTTCGATCGGTGTCAAGTCAGGAAGTACAAGTGGTAGCCGTCAGCGTTGCATCGATTAAAGGCGCCGCGTCTCGTCGAGACTCACCCGCCAGGCTTGTCATCCTGTCATTAGTCTCTGTAAGCAGGTGCTAATCCGATGGGATAAATGTTGAAGATTAAAACATTCAAAACGAAAACCCCCTCTTGAGGGAGGTTGTTAAGAATTAGATCTCAAAATTCCACGGGTTAACGGATAGGAGGCCATTAGAGGCGCATAAACAGGCGAATTTCTCAAAGCTTTCCCCGGATTAAAGTTCTTCCCCCTCTCGCATTCCTCTCGTCAGAGCGAAATATTGTTTGATTTCCTTCTCAAATGACCCGGCATTTCCCAGGAAATGATAGCGATGTCTTTAATGGGAACAGAATTCAATTTTCCAAGTGCTGCGAGAAAACTCTCGTCACGGTCTCCCATGTAAATCCGATGCTTTTTTCCTCTCAGCGTCATACCATTTTGACTCCTTGTTAGGAGTCGTTAAAAAAAAGAATTGCAACTTGTTTGAATTGTCTTTATATTCTGAATCTATAAAATGTTTCACCTCAGAACGTGGAAAGCGCAGGAACATGGAAATCATTCAATTACCGAATTTTTCTTAGAAAATAATCCCACATTTTAAAAATAAAAATGACAAAAATACACACACATATTGATTTTTGAAATGTACGTATCTTGAAACGTAAATAAACAATTTTCAGGGGGGGGGGCTTAACAATTTTTTTTCTTGCTCGATTACAAAGATTCATTATTGAAAATAATAAACCAAAATCGAACAACAAAAAATCTTTTCTCCAAAACTAATGGACTAAATTTTACGGAATTTTGCTGGAGAATATAACATCAATCCGGGATGTGCCTGTAATCACGGCAAGTAGATCAATCAACCTTATTATATTCATGTTATTATACTTTATCCATCAAAAATCGGAATCTCAAAAACTTTCAATGTAAGAGGGCAGTTTTTGTTTTGATGCCGACAGAAAATAATTCCCTGAACCGAGACTTCGCTCACCATTTGAAAAATTAGGTAGACAGTCGGGCTGTAGGCTTGAAGGTCACTTGAGGTGTGAGGCAGACCGCGTGGTTGGCGGTCGCCTAAGTATTTATTTTATTTCGTTAAATTTTGGTCATAGGTCATTCTATAGGGGCACCTCATTTCAAACCTCTCTCTATCCCCCATCTTCCTCGATTTCCCAAACCCAAACGCCACGGCACCACGGGCGTAGCACACTGACAACAGAGGCTTAGAATATTAGAATTTTAGAATAATAAGAATAATAGAATAATAAGTCTTAGAATAAAATAGTCTTAGAATATTAGAATAATAAGTCTTCATCTATTCTATCACTCCAACCCGGGCAACCCTGGCAAAATTATCTTGTTTATGTTGAATTGAGCAGGAATTTGAGCCATCGATAAAGATGGCGAAAATTCCAAAATCTATAGTTGTAAAGTAGTTTTGCATTTTGTAATTTCCAACAGTAGGCCTTTGTAATTGCATAGCAAAAACTTTTAACCCTCCACCCCCACCCCTCTTCATGTCATTCTGCGTTTCAAGGTGCCTAGATTCAAACTCTGCAGTGTCAGTCCACCGAAAGGGCCATAAAAGGCCTTATTATAAGTGTTTCCATAAATCTGTTCTTTCGAACATGGACTCTATATGGCGTCTAGTTGGATCAACATCTAGCAAGCTCAATCGCCTAACATGCATAGATTCTCTGGGCAAAAAGCAGGTCAAAAACCTACCCAAAACTCGTTTTTTTTTCGAGGTTTTTGTTGACCTAGGCAAGTAAGGTGTCATTTTCAAGTAATTTTGGACTCAAATTCGATTCAGGTGGGCTCCACTCCCGTCTGAGCTCATCTGATTTAGAAAATCCTGTTCTAAGATTGAAAATGTTGAAGAAAACATGTTTAAGATTCAATTTCAAATCATGATCTCTTAATTTTCTCGTTTGACGACCCAACAGTCAAGGAAAGTTTCCCAACTTCTAGCAAACCCGGTCGCAAAACCTGCAAAGATCCTATCGGCCAAGAACGTGGTTTATTGGGGTTTTTACTGACCTAGGGAAGTGGGATCGTCATTTTGTAGTAATTTTGGACGACAAATCGACTGGGATGGGTCGCTGGCCAGTCCGTAGCCGTCTGGCTTAGAAATTCTCATTTATATGGTGAAAGCGTTGAAAACGGGTGTACTATCGACTATTAAAAATTATGCCACCACCCCTTAACCGTTCGTATGGTCACCCCCTCGTTCTTACATCCTGTTGTTACCGCATGTTACACGCAAAAATGTACAAATTGGCCACAGTCCTAAAAACGCGTGTGAAACGTAGATGGTCAAAAATAATAAACCTTCTTGAAATAGTCGTCATCGTTTTTCAGCACTAAATTGATAAGCTATTTTATAGTTAGTGTAACAATCTAAATCGTCATGAAGCCTTAAAAAAAATCGAGTTAAAAAAATCCTGAATCATTTTGAATCGATCCACGGAGTTTGATGAACCTAGATCAGGACATCCTGTTTACATACAGTATATATACTCCAGTATGCACAATTCGACTCCTACGTGTTCTACAACTCATTTCCGAACAAAAATGCCTCATAGCAATTTTTTACCAGAGGCCTCATTTCCAAGTTATTCGTTATCTAATATTTTTTTCGTGTTTTTGATCTTATGTCATTAAAACTGTCATAATCCCTCAATTTTGGATATAGCCCAAATATGATGACACCGTTAAATTTTGAAATGATGATGAAATGATTCTTGAATATTTATTTTTTGGTTTATATCTTAACAATCTTGTTTAAACTCTAACTCTTTATATGAACTCGATTTAAACCCCAATATCTTACCATTGTCCTACAACTGGATGACAAGTTTAAGTAAGCAAACATTTTACTAAAACTGAATTTGATCAGAAGCAACCATCAACATCAACATTGCAACACCCAATGTTACGGCCAACTCAGAATGGGGTTGGTAATACACGGCGCACAAAGCAACCCCTCCTTCAAGACCGGGGGGTCGTGCGTGTCATTGCATATCTTGCCCCTGATCAAGACAATGCCTCCTCCGTGGCTTTCCTATTTTTCAAACGCTAGGTCTTCTTTAGTTATACAGGGTGTCCCAGGAGTTATGCACAATCCGACTCCGAACAAAAATGCCTTCTTTCAATTTTTTGCCTCGTTTCCGAGTTATTCGCAATTTAAGATTTTTTCCTGTTTTCGATCTATTTTGGAGGTAGCTCAAATTTGATGACATCGTTCGAAGAGCGTTACACTTTCTATCTGTTTGAGGTCAGAAAACATTTTTTTTTTTTTTTTTTTATTGCACTGAAGATGTGCAATCGCTGCGCGAAATGGCAGTTTTGTCAAAATGCCGTCTCTCGGCACAGTTCTGCGTCAAGCATTAATGGGGTTTCTAGGCGAGATGAAAAACAGGCGATTTTGAGATTTTTACAAAACTGCCATTTCGCTCAGCAATCGCACATCTTCAATGCAATAAAAAAATGTTTTATGACATCAAATAGATAGAAAATTTAACGCTCTTTCCAACGGTGTCATCATATTTGGTCTATATTCAAAACTGAGGGAGTTATGACAGTTTTAATGACATAAGATCAAAAACACGAAAAAATATTAGATAACGAATAACTTGGAAACGAGGTCTCTGGTAAAAAATTGCTAAGAGGCATTTTAGTTCGGAAATTAGTTGTAGAACACGTAGGATGTATACTATTTTTATACATAAAGTCCCAATATATGAACATATCTCGCTGAGATACGTTTCGTTTTCTTTGTCAATTCGCTAAAAGAATAACAAATCTGTTTCAGAATCTGAGTTTGATTTATCAAAAATGTTCGATTCACATATTCTTCGCAGAATTACAGTTTAAACTGTAATACTACTCATCATAAGTAAAATACGGAAAATTACGAAAATCCTTATCGTACTGTACGAATGAAACTTAACAAGAGTAAATGTGACAGAATATATATAGTTTAATACGTGTAAGAGAAAACGTTGTGGTCTCTTCATGTTTATATCCAAGGCGAAAGGTTCATTCACAAAAGGGGATCCCTGCAAGTTGCACGCTGTGGTTGGATGACTTGGAAGGAGGACAGTGACTGCGTCATATGATACAAAAGAAACTTCGATTGTCCGGATGGCTGATTCAGCAAAGGCCTCTTTGTCTCTTCAGGCGTGCACTGGAGTCAGAGCTGCTCCCAGCTTCCAAAGGGGGATCCTGAAACTCCACTATTTTATCGACTAACTCGGAAGTAGTGTGTGGTGGAACTCATATCGAGGCTATTGACATATCTCGTTGTCGTTCAGTCAGGACGACGGATGCGTACTCAATATTGATTAATTTGACTAGCACACGAAACATTCATTACAATCAGTGGTCCCTGACTTGGCGGACTGTTTCTGTGTCTAGAAACAGTTGAAACGTGACCAATCTTTCGGACGTTTTTCGAGTTTTTGCTACAAACAAAAACATTGCAAATCATCCCGCAATTATTCGTTATTTTTTAACTTCCCTCATCCTCCCCTCCCCGATACACACAATTTTTCATGACTGTAAATTCATCTAAACAAGAAAATTAAGAGATCAGGATTTAGAAAATTGAATCTTACACCAATTTTCTTCAAAATTTTCAATCTTAAAATTGTCTAAGTCAAATGAGCTTGGAGTGGTCTGGACCCATCTTGATTCATTCGGCTTCAAAATTACTAGAAAAGACACCGCCTTTCCAAGGTCATTAAAAACTATGTTTTTTGCATGTTTTTTGAGCAGTTTTTGATCCTTAGCATCGACGCGTGTGAATCGATCGGGCTGGCTAGAAGTTAGGACCAACCAACTGGAGTCCATGTGCGAAAGAACGGATTTTTCACATCAATTCTAAGCTGTTTATTGCCCGTTCGGCAGATAGCTGACTGACATTGCAGGTTTTGAATGTGTGCACCTTGAAATGTAAATTGTCAAAAATTGAAGGAGGCGCAAGCAATTATTGCTCTACTATTACGTAAGGTAACACTAATGGTGTTAGAGCAGGCTAAGTTCCCCAACTAGCCTAAAACAATTTTTCGTCGAAAATGAGTTTTTCTTTTTGTTGATGCATTGATTCAGCAGAATATAGAGCATTATAAAGTTCTAAAAGTATATGAAATCCAATGATAAAGTTCCCTCTAAGAAAACTTGTGCTAGGAAGTGGATCGTCTGAAAAGCAAGATCGTAGACAAATAACAATAAAAAACACTCTTGCTTATTTGGACAGTTGATATAAACATAAATTCTATGGCTTGCCGTAATAATCTAATTTAGTATAATGTCACAAGGAGGAAGAAGAAAACAGATTTCCAGAGGAGTTTTCAATGTTGAGTTTATTCAATTAATTTGGGGAGAAAATAACGTTCGATACCATTAGTGCAATGATGCCGAGTATTTACACTGCACGCAGATTAACCTGTATGTCTATCTAAATATTAATCAAAAATCAATAATAATTATGCGGTGAGTTAGTTATTCATTTTATTACATTTTTATATGGGTGATAATGCAAACAATACAAAGATGATTTTGCAATATTAATAATAGCACCATTATAATAATTGTTCCGTCACTTTAAAAAAGTAAATATAACGTGCCAAGCAGTCCAAATTGGCCAACCGAAAAGCGAAACTGCTTAAATCCGCGAATACGGCTGTTCGCAAGGCACGTCAATTGGGCCGATTATTTTCTCGCTATATGTGAATGAACTTGCTTCACAAAAATATTCCGGGAAAATCTACATGTTTGCTGATGATGTTGCCCTAGTAAACTCCGGGCAAACATGTCATCAAAATGCCGAAAAAGATTTGAGGGCGATTGGACAATGGATGAACACCAACAAGCTTGCCAGCAATCTACGAAATTAAGACAACTATTTATCACAACCCGTTAACCCCCCCTTTCGCCACCATTCCTAAACTAAAAATAAAGATTTACCACTTTTATCCCTCTATTTAGCCCGTTTCCTTATGGAAATTTAATGTGTTGAAATATTTTTGATTAGGTACTAAACCAAAAAATAGTAATAAAATAAAAAGTATGACATGACTCGGTAATTCTCGTGTGAGCAGCGGTTGAAAGGATTGTCTATTACCCCCTCCATTCTCTCTTCGTTAAAAGCAAAATTTCCGATGTTCGTTGCACAACTAGACTCAAATCTGGATCGACAAAATAAGAATCGTGGAAAGTCGGTTAAGAAATATAACCTGAGTGGCGTTGACATTGTCAAAAAAACACGTCCCTTCCCCCCGCCCGATTCCCCCGCATGACCCCCTGCAATTCCCCTCATCCATCACGAAATTAGAAATTAAAGTAAAATTGGGACCACCAAGAAAGAATCACGAAAATCTGTTAAGAATTGCAAGCTGTAGTACATCTTCGACAAAATTTGTCACACACACACTTTTTTCTTTTTTCAAATTTATAATCTCCCCTCAAAAGCGGAGGAGTCACACCATTTAAATAACAAACTAAACCAAATAAAAGTGAGGAGGACACTCAGGTTAACCCTACGACGGCCCATGGAATTTTGGAAATAGAGGATGATGTAGGAGGAAGGGAGGGATGAAAGAAAGTGCCCCTATGAAATGACTACCAGTTTAAATATAGTCCCAGATGACGCGGTTGGTGACACCACGAAGTTCCCCTGATGAAAAGCACAGCTCAAGTAACTCCGTGGCACCTTTCCCGCACCACACTCCGCGCCATGACAAGGTTGCAGACATTCCCTTGATGCTATTAGGCCACTCCTTTTAGCTCAGTTACCGCTTGCCGTAGGTCGTTTCTATCATATTTACTTTTCTTAGCCCTCCAGGTCTGCTCCACGTCCACGCTGTCACTGACCACTTGGACTTTGAAGATTATGGCAGACCCATCGGGCTCAACGGCAAAGATATACATACAAACACACATACTCATACAAACAGACATACAACTCTCGTCTTTTCACGAATTCTATCTGAACGTGGTCTGAAATGGATTTTTATTCAGTTATTTTTTTCTCAAGTTTGGATGGTCCCACAACCCCTCTGGATCAATTCTAATAGGCGTCCCTCTACTGGCGAAGCCTTGCTTCATTGGGACGTCCTAAAAATTCAGGAATTCATCCTTTGCCTAAAAAGTGTAGGCATTGTATACAACGACTAGTTATGTCATATTTTGACAGTAACATTCTCAACACACAGTTAATAAATTGTTCAGAACTAGGTGCATAATTTAATTTTTTCCCGAGAAAATTGCTATAACTGTCGGCAATAAGATTCAGTTCGTCGTTGTGATTGGTGTATTAGAGTAGGAACCGAGTATCAGAGGGTGAAAGTTAAGAGTGGGGATCCAAAAATTAGCATTTGATTGGGCAGGTCGAGCAATCTAACTGACGTAAAACGAATTAACAGTCGTATAAGGTCACTTAGGATTTGATTAATGGGGAAGACGAGGACGGTGGTCAATGACGTGATGGTGCCATGAACCTCTAATTGGCAATAGCCCCCTCAGCCCACCTGATTGGCTGGCTAATTCACTTATGACGGAGGGGATGGATATGCTCTATGCCCCCATTACCCGGGCCGCCGCCCCGCTTGTCTCGCCCGCCTGCACTCCCCATCTCTGTCCCTCCGCGGATCATATCAATTCCCCTTGATTCATTTCTCAGAATCGACATGTCATCCTCAGTCTCGCCTCAAGGCAAACCCACCTGCCGATTGATGCGACGCCGGCGTGTTGAGTCGGTCGTAATGGGCAGTGAACCCAACGGCAGGGTGAATCCCAAGCTGCTCCCTGAGTTGGTACTCGTGTAAATGTTTACGCTACCTGCAATGCGATGAGAAGCAGTCAATCCGATGCCATTCCGCGTTAATATTATCAGCAATTACATGCAAGCGAGCAATTGAGTTTATTAGAACGCACAGAGATGCATTGGTCGTTAATTACTGTATATTGACTGGGAAATTAAGCCGTTGAAATGATCAATCACACTAAATTTTGGTACATTGCAAAATGTAGATCCCTGTACAAATTCATCATATATACAAGTAACAACAACTATATCAATGATATGAACACAACCTTTGTACAACTTGAACTTTTCAACATAAATACAATTAATACAAGTTAAAAACAAAATACAAACAATTTTCTTAATAATATGATTTTACTCTTCCTTGTATAATTCAAATGGAAGCTATTTATACTCATTTTAAATCTGATTACAGACCTATCAAGATCAAATAAATATGGATTTAAATTGGAAAGTTGAATTGATAGTATATGGAAAGATTTGCTGTTAAGAACTGTATTGTGTTTTGGGAATTGTAGAAGTAAGGGACGTGTAGGGACTGAATGAACAAATTGCCGGAACTGATAATGATCAAACAGGTATTTGGGCTGCTGAATCTTCGACATTTTAAAATCCATTGAGGCTTTAGCAAGCGTTTCCTTTCAGGGATCTTCAACCAACCCAACTTCGAGTAGTACGGAATCTGCAAATCCAGCACAGTAAGGAACATTGACGCTTTCCATGAAGCAAGAGCACTATTTTGGCAGTCTCCATACTTGAGAACAAAGTTCTTTCGCTTAATATCTCCAACTGTGTTCTCCACTTGTCATGATTCTCTACGACTAAAAGACTAAGAGACTTCTGTTGCTCAATCAGTCTTTTATCATTCGATTCTCTTTAGAATTAGAGCGACAGACCTGCAACACGTTTGAAGCGGTTACTGTGAGCCAAAACATTTCAGCGGGATTTCTGCCCCGTAAATCGTTGTAACGTTGGACATCTTTCAAACGTATCAGGAACAAAAGATCTATACGTTCATGTTTCGTAGACGAAGAAGCTAAGCGCCAAAAAAATGGTTGACGTTTTTCTTTCCTCTTTTAATAGGATCGTCAGACTGTTGAATTAAATCTCATGTTCACTCATTAGTTTCAAATGAGCTCGCAGGAATTGTGTGAATGACAGGCAGCGGTGAAACGCAACACCCACAAATCCGAGGAACGTGGGTTCGGTGGAAGGACGGCGGTTCCAGCTTCAATTATCGAAGGACCTGTAATGATTTATAAACTTAAATTAGCACCTTGGCAGACCGCATAATTGGAGAGTGCTTCATTTAATTGGACCAGCGAGTTGGAAGCCCGCGATCTCACGGCCGCCGCGTTAAGTGTGAACGGTTCAGATAGTTGGTCGAGAACCTCGGACGAGAGCTGCCGTGACAATTGCGGCCACGGAGGTCGGCATGAGGACGTCTTAATAACCCTAAATACGGATATTTAAAAGGGACGTTGATATTCAAATATCACTAATACAACGTGTATCTTTAAAACAATTCCCAATGCTAACATGTGGGTTTATTACTTTCTAAGTAGAGTGAGGTTTTGGGAAGGTCACTTTTGGGCTCAGAAATTGGAATTTTCTACTCTGAATGGATTTCCACAGCTCTAAAACTATCTCTGTCGATTCTAGATTCAAAATTTCTGGGTAACTTACACCTTACTAGCCTATATCAGGCAAAAACCAGTTCACCAGTTTTAATCCCATTGCATTGATGCGTGTAGGGCTAGCTTGACGTTAGAGCTAAGTAGAGTCCATGTGCGTGATCATGGATTTGTTATATCAATTTCCAGGCCTTTTATAACGCGTACGGCAGACGGACATTGCCGATTTAAAATCTAATCACCTTCCGAAACTAGCGGCCAACCTTTACGAAATGTTGCCCATTAATATAACATCGTAATCTCGGCATCTTGAATAACCAACCTTAAGGGATTATAATCGAGGATTAGTCTGTCAAAAAACCGAATTCACAAAAACTTTCGATGTAAGAGGGTAGTTTTTTTATTTGATTCAGAAAGAAATTAGTTCTCTGAATCAAATGAGACCTTTCCGGTAGCTGTTCGCTTTCCGTTCTGTCTTTGAATGCGTGGATGCTAAAAATGACAGAAAAGAGACCTGTTGCAAGTTGGATGCTACACGAAGATACTGGTCGATCCGATCTAGTTTTGCATGGCCGATTTATATGCTTTCAGACAAGTGAAGCGTAGATAGGTGTTTTATTTTATCCGGTTGAATTTTAGTTGTGCTTTTCGCGGGTTTCTATGAAGTGCTGATTTGCAGATATCAGCTTTTGTTTTGTGCAAAGGAGATAGCAAAAATTGATGTTCACGGAGTTATTTTCAAGAGGAGGTCATCCTAGAAGTCAAATATAAGGTAAAACACACTGATCAGCTGAAGATGTAGAGGTTCATTCCCGATCAATCTACTTCGCTGAAATATAAATTATACTCTTTTTACAATTACAATTACAATTTACGTACAGACTGGGGGACCTTTCTTCGCGTTACCGACAAAACTGGTGAACAGCACTTGAGCAACTCAAAACCGTCTACTTCCCATCCTCACGATCTGAGTTATTTTCACTTGAGTCGTGTAACCTAACCTCGCTCGTACAGAGATTATCTTTAAACGGCCGATTCCAGGCCGCAAGTTTCCGAGGGTGCAGCTGGATACGACCTAAACGGCCCTTTGGGCGCGAGACAGATCTACGACGTAGCTGTGAAAAAGCATCAAAACGCAGGAGGAAGGAGGATTGTGGTGGCGGTGGTGTCCCGTGGGATATTATGGGTCCACTTACATTACCTACTTTTCCCGCCCGTCAGTGCCAGCTCCGCTTGTCCCCCGTCATTGGCGGTCTCCGTTTCCCCTCTGACAATGATGTTTTCATTTGCCGAAAGCATCGCCCTTTTCCCGGGCTCGATCCGACGATGGTACGAAATGATATAAACTACGTCGTTGTAGTCGGTAAGGAAGGAATCATGAATTGCATCTTCTAGGACGTTCCTCCGGAACGAGTCTTCGTCAATAGGAGGACGCCTATCAGAATTGAACAAGGGGCTGATGGACAACCCAAACTTGGTATAAAAAACATCATCAAATTATTTCAAGAGGCCTGTTATTTCTATTCAGAATGGTCTACAACGTAAAATACTGGAAGTTTTGAATTCAGCTAGAAAAATGTTCACTTTTCAAAAGTTGTGATGGATATTGATAGTTCCCCCTTCCCGAAACTCCCACCTGATCCTCTCGGTTTTGCTGGGTTAATCGCATCAGCCTTGGAAGGGGCAACTATACCATTCACCTCTCATCTTACACAGTGAAAACTAGCCATCATTCAGAAGAAATATAATACTTTTGCTTAATTTTTTCAATAACGAACCTTTGTAATCGACCAGGAGGAAAACAAATTATAACCCCCCCCCCCCCCCCCCCCCAAAGTTTGTTGGTTTATATTTCAGGACTTGAAGATTTCAAAAATCGTCTTTCTATCTTAATCCAACATCAAAATGAGATGGATTTGGATTTGGTTTATTATTTTCAAAAAACGAACCTTAACGATCAACCAAGGAAAAACATCTTTTAACCCCCATCGAAAAATTGTTGGTTTACGATTCAAAATAAGTATGTTGATCCCAAAAATCGCAATTAAAAAAAAACCACCCGTCCTCCGTTTAAGAAATGGTGCTCAAAAATCCAACATCGATTTGGGGTGTTCCAGTAATTTCGACCTCCCGATCTATCAACCCTGGGGACTATCGCAAGACCGAAACCCCAAAAACATTCGACTTGGTAAGGTCGTTTACGGTCAATTAGGCGGTCGAGTTCAATTTGTATTACTCGATAGAACACATCCCTTGGTAATATTCAGATATTGTACGCTGAATTCTAAAATGATTCTATCAAGCCTGTTGAATAGAAAAATTATTCCATGTTGTGTGAAAAGTCTGGGCCATTTGTCGTCCTGACCGAAACACACAAATTTGAAGTCATCGTACAAGTTTTCAACACTTTTGCAACGAAATTTCACCCTCATTTTGTGCGTGAATTTTTCTAATGTTTTTGTAGGTCGTTCATAAACTTTTGTCCAGTAATATTTTGTTAACAACTGAAAGTTCATCTTTTTAGCTATTTAAACTTCTTTACGGTTTTAGTAATTTTTTCGCACGTTTCTTGGAATAACCCAATTTCCAATGAACTCATCCATTCTTCTAGATTGTTAAAGTTTTCGGCGAACCTCAATCCTAATCAGTCTGGAATAATATGTACGAAAAAGCCAGAGAATTGAGGAATCGTTTCAGAATGCCACAAAACGGACTTCTGTGAAGGAACTTCAACGTTATAGAGTCAACAACAACTCGTGTAAAAAAAATTAAAAGCCGTAAAACTTAGTAATAGTCCCAAATTTTGTTTCAGCAGCATAATATTATCTAGAAAAATATGTTTTCTATAAAATTAATAGGTAGTTAACATTTTTTGTGCACACTAATTGCTGAAATTCTTTTGCTTTACTCTTCGGTACTAATAGGTGTGCGGGTTCACGTCTGCCGGGGTTTTTTCGATTGACTTAGTTTTCGAATTAAAGTCTGAATTGAAAGTTCTTGAACGAAACCAGATATTGATACAAACCAGAACATTGAGACGATCGCTTTCAATCACGTTGTTCATCGTTTCACAATTTTTTGAAATGAGACGTAAAGAACTAGTTGTGAAAACTTCTAGTATCTAATATAGACATGGTGGATTACTTTTAATAGGTTCGTTGAGAGCCATAAATGTTGCTAGACGTCCGTATCACATAGTATGGAGACGTTATATCGCCCACTCGCCTTGGTAAACGTTTTGGATTGTACACATACAACAACCACTGTTCGTAAAGAATGCAAGATCACTTATTAAAACAAGAACAAATACGAATTAACGAATATGGATTCAAATCCACTTTTACTAAGAAATGTGGTGAATTAGGTTCAATAGCTTTCTTTGTGTTGTATAACTTTGCAGTTAATAAAACAGATTCATTCAGTTCAGGGGCATAATGTACACCCCCGCAAACCCAGTGATGCGGGGGGGCCCGGGCTACGAGGGGGCCCGGGAACGGGCTCTAGCAAAATTAATTTTTGTTTTTAAATTTAAAAGAATAAAGCGGAACTAACGATACACAGAAAAATGTCATTATGTAGCATAAAGTTTATAAACATCAACGGTAATGTATGTTCATTGATCAATCATCTTTTGGTTTCATTTATAACCAGGTGAGGAAGGGTCTAAAGTAGCTAAGGTGTCAGAGTTGCGAAGGTGCGTACTAGGGATGGGACATCGACATCGATATTATCGAAATGTCGATGTTTTGCTTCGATATTACGATGTTTTGCCATCGATGCTACATGTTCGATGATATCGACGTGTTGGCTCCAATAACATCGGTTTGGTTTACTCTTTGGTTTGGTTTTCTCTTTGGTTCACAGAAACAATTCCATCTAGTCTGCTTGCTACCTAACGTGCAAAAAGAGAAATATTAAAAATTCTTTCAACTGCCGTAGTATTAGCGAATTTTCGAAGAAAAAGAAACTACTTGTTGTTCTCGGACTAAAATGTTTGCACATCAAGATCCGTTTTAAAGCATTCTAAGTCCACTGTCAGACACCAAAAACACATTCCAGACGAAAACTCGCGATAAACTTGAGATTAAAACTCAAATTTGCGAGAAAAAAAATCTACAAAAGGCTATGTTTGAAGATGAGCACAATCGCTTCACTCTAAGGGGAGATTTGGGGCATTTCAAGTGGGGGAAAGTTAGCCGAAAACCCCCAAGCAGGTGACTCTCTTTTATAAAGGTTTTTCACGTTGAACACGATGGTGAAATCGGATTGGAAATATTTCAATCCGTTCAAAATAGAGCAGTTTGAAGATGATAAAACAAGGTAGATTACATTTATTTAATAGATAGATAGTTTATTTAATCATTTTACACGTTACATTCTTCATTTGAATAATAACTGATGACCGAGCTAGATAGTGTAACACTGTGGCCCAGCCCAGAGTTGGTTCTTATATCTATTGCTTCCGAGTCTACTAAAGTAGCGGAAGCATTGTCTTCACTTTCGGAATGTGAAAATTTTTTTATCTCCAAAATCAAAAATTCCACTCGCATTTTGCGTTTTAGACCTTTCTGAACAATTTTGGTTCCGTGTCTGTCTGTGTGTCTGTCTGTCAGCAAATCCTTGTTACGGGCAAAACTACACGAAGTTATAGTCCGATTTTGATGAAATTTTCAGGGATCGTGTGGGTTAGGGTGTAGATGGTCCCCTATAGGTTTCATGACCGCCGGATCAATAGTAGCCTCTGCGCATGCGCAAACGTGAAATCCTTGTTACGCGCATAACTCTGGGAGTTCTTGACCAATTTCGATGACATTTTCAGGGATTGTTCGGTTTGATGTGTAGATGGTTCCCTATGAGTTTCATGACCCCCGGATCAATAGTAGCCTCTGCGCATGCGCAAACGTGAAATCCTTGCCACAAGCATAACTCCGGGAGTTCTTGACCGATTTTGATGAAATTTTCAGGGATTTTTCGGACTTATTAGGTATATTTTATAGTTTGTCCAATAGTTGAACATGCCTACCTTTATTTTCTCAAGTTATGCTCCTGCATAACAATAAATTTACAATAATTCAATATTTACTTCGCCTAATTGAACGAAGTTCTTTAGTCAATAATAATTTTCAATGATCTATACAGTCATGTTATGGATACGAGGAAGCTATGTGCCACACCCACTTGGCAGAGGTTTTTTTACTTGAGTTCCGAATCCAATCCTCGAGTGGAAAGCGATTTTTGTCATTTCTTCCGCGGTTCGCAGCTTCGTCGATTGTTTGCCATTTTTTTCTCAAATTATTGCCGTCTTTTTTTAGTTTTGTTTAATGTATTTTTCTCTTTCATCTTTGATTAAGTTGTTTAAGATATTTTTGTACCTCCTATAATTTGCTTGTAGAACATTGTTGAGTGGTTGTCTTAGGGTTTTTGTAGCCATTCTGTCTCTCTTGCGTATTGATTTCAGGATACCTGGTGTAATCCATGGTTTCAGGATCGTTCTCTTATTACTTTTTATTTCAATAGGCACTAGGGTAGGGGCTAATACTGTCGGATAATCAATGGTCGTAGTTTCGCCATTAAAAATGGAAAATTCGCCATTTGATTTGGGAAATTCTCAATCTGAATTGGTAAACATATATATTTACCGGCAACACACTCCCGTCTGGTGGTTCGCTCTCAAAAGTCAATAGGAGACGCGGGCGGACTCTGGACGGTAACTCGATTCCATCTAGTAGGAATTAAATAAGTTCACCGAATAATTGAGTGGGGTCCGATGCAACCTTTTATCGGGTTACCTACCTTTACATTTCCCCTCTTCCAATCGTCGTTAGACCCCCGCGACGCTTGAGCAAATGTCGGATTTATAAGTGACCGGCTCCCTAAAGTCACGCAGTTTGGCTGATGTTTTACTTCCCCACGAGGTGGCCATGGATGTGACAGACTCACCTGGTTTTTCTGTGTTCGACCGATTCCCGTCATTCTCTTTTTGTTTAACTAAGATTTTAGTTTAGTATTCGAACATATTTCAGGACTAGGATGATTTTATGGTCTTTTTTTGCAATCATTGGTTTTTTCCCAAAATCTATCATCTGGCGTCACTGTGCGGCGGCAGGGCCTGGCCATACAGGCCACAAAGCCACAGTTACGTTTTGCGAACTCGCACTACCGTTTCAAAACGGGTGCTTTCTTTTTAAAACTCTTGGTTGAATCATGCCTTTGGCTAATAGGGGGTTAATCAAAACGGAGTAAGATAGAACGTTGTCTATATTTTCACGAAAAAATGAGTTACACAGTTAAATCGATTTCGACGGTTACATCATCATGAATAACAAACTTGAACTGAAGGTACATCGCAGCAAGCAATTCTCATATAGTCCCAGGCGAAAGGGAAGTCCCTCTCCATAACGTTACTGTTTGCGTCCCTTTCACTTTTGAAGCCTTGAGTGGCATTGGTTGGTCCTATCCGTCCCTCTCACGTCCCTGGGCCAATAGGATCGAATCTCCTCTCACCTGGGCCTAAATAGGATGAGCTTTCTTGATGTACCTTCATTTCATGTTCGTTATTCCTGATGGCGTAACCGTCGAAATCGACCTAACTGTTAACTCATTATTATCGTGCAAATATAGACAACGTTCTATCATACTCCGTTTTTGTTGAAATGGGTATCCACAACTTAGTCGCGAGGGACTTAGTTCGTATTGGGGGTTTTGTTATTATTTGCAAAATAAGGGCAAGTTTGGATTTCATTCATTCATTTTCTGGGCCCCGTTTGAGCCTAGACCAATAAATAACATTAAACATCGCCTAATAGAAGTCGAGTTGATCCTTTTAAAATCTTGAGAACTGGTATCCTCGGAGAGAAGACACGGAATGCGATGAGACAAGTCGGAATCACATGCGATGTTGCGGTGAGCGGGAGGTTGGGGACCTGTCGACAGAAGTCTCCATTTCAATCAGCTGCGAGGAGCGTTCGGCGTCGCACGATTCGTGTCTGACACGCTACAACGTTTTGCCATTCGCCCCAACCCCCGCGCCCCTTCCCCTTCTTTATCACTTTCGGTCTTTTTCCCCCATAAGAAATTTCCTCCACTTGACTTCAATCTCAGGAGCTCCTCAAGAGCTCTTCCACTGATGGGAATTTGCCACTTCGTCGAGAACAAAACCGTTGACACGAAGAGAACTATAAGGTGTATCTATAGTATTACTTATTCATTAGATAAATAGCCCGAGTTGCATCTCTAGTTGATGTACTTTTTGCGTTGGCAGCAGTTACACAACCACTAAGGGACTTCAAGAGAAAAGTTATTTTTATTTTTGGATTTGGAAAAAAAGCAAACCCAAACGTAGTCACTATGAAGTAGGGCCTCGTCAGTAGAGGGGAGCAAATTAACCCTAGAATACTACCGATGATTTTATACCCCGTCATTACTATCGATCAGAGTCAAACTGGCTGCATTAGAAATTCATCTCGTTCCACTCGTTTTTGAATACTGTTTTTATGGAAATAATCAGAACCATTAAAGAAGAAATGTGAACAACATATTTCTGCTGTATTAGAAATACTATCCGCTCCATTCAGCTAAAAAACTAGGTTTTGGAAGAAAAACCATACCTACAATCAAATCAAAATGTTTTACTCCTTTACTACAAATTGTACCTAAACTCCAAAAACTTAATAACTGCCCCTCCAAATTCATCAACTTGATACCTACTTGTGAAAATAATTTGCCAGTCATTAGTTATTTTGCTAACGGGCAAGCCAGCGTTTCAGATGAATCACAAATCACAGTAAAAAGTTAAGGAATGGAACTAGTTAGCAAGACAAAAATAAAGATTATGACATTTTTCTTTCTCTTCTTTTCCTTATCGAACGACTATTAAACTACTTTTCTAGTTAAATTGAAGAGCAAGAAAGTTGGAATGAATTCGAGGCTTCTTACTGTCATAAAAAATTAAGCTTATGTTGGAACAGCACTGTGAACAGACAGTAATTTAGACAGATTTTGTTTCTGTGTGGCCCCCGCAAATCAGCCTGTCACTTCTACAACAAGTTGTGGACGTTTTTCGCTTGAAAGAGGTTGGAAGCATTCTGCTAGACATCCTTTTTACTGGTTTTCTTCTGGCTGTTGTTTTCTGTGGAGCGATCTGAGAGAAAGCAGGGGGTGGAGCTGAAACAGCAGTTTCCTCTAGAGACTCCTTCTTAGTTGCTTCTTGAGGACCAAAAACGAGAGAATCTATATCTTTTTTTTTTTTTGCCTCCAAGTCGATTCAGTTAACAGGGTTTGAATTGTCTTCTTCAGAACTTGGTGCGTAGTTGTCATTTAGCTGGACATTAGGTGCGTGCAATATTATCGTGGAGACGAATTGACTCCCCCTTACCTTCAGCATTACTATCGTGGAGTCATTTTGACGTATAGGATTTCAGTGCATACCCGACAGCGACCACTGGTGAGGTCAAACGTGGCCATTGACTTGCATATCACTGAGTGGACATCCTGGGGGAAGGAAGCTGGGACGTTCACGCCATGGTAACTGTTGTAATTGGTGGCAGTAATTTTTTCTTTAGTTTTGACAATTGTGGGCCAACAGTAGTACTGACTTTCTATTTGACTGTCGGATCTTCCCTAAGTCATATCCATTGCCTAAAACTATCAAAAGAACTCCGGAGAATCTCACTGCGTAACGGGTTAGTCTACGCTGCGCCGGATCATTATCGAGATGAAACTGGTGTGTTGCGGTTTAGTATTCGCGGGGGTTTTCGCATTACATGGAAAATGGGATTCTTTGACACTAATGTTACGCACTATTGCATCAGTGCAGACTGAATCACAGCCGTGTTTCGTTATTTGCTTGCACATAACTTGATGTATTCTGTCAAACAATGAATTATGGCTTCCCACACTTCTAAAACATACTCCAATATTGTCTGTTTGGAAATCCTAACGGAACACATTAGGCTTCCGTATGAGTAATTGGTGGTAGGTACATTTAACTCCTCGATAGTATTCTAGGGCATGATTAGTTCACACTGGGATTCTTTGAGTCAACTCTTCGAACCTCCGGAGAATCTCGGCTGCGTAACGGGTTCCTCTACGCTGCGCCGGCTCATTATCGAGATGAATCTGGTGTGTTGCGGTTTAGTATTTTCGGGGTTTTTCGCATTACATGGAAAATGGGATTTTTTGACACTAATGTTACGCAATATTGCATCATTGCAGACTGAATCACAGCCGTATTTCTTTATTTGCTTGCACATTCCTTGATTTATTCTGTCAAACAATGAATTATGACTTCCCACTCTTCTAAAACATACTCCAATATTGTCTGTTTGAAAATCCTAACGGAACACATTAGGTTTCTGTATGAGTCTCCACGCCAGGAGAGTGGCAGCTAGTCTGTTGGTCGGTGCAACAGAAAGTTGGTATTTTTTTCCAAATTGGGGCGTAAAATGTCGTTGTGTTGACAATTGCCACACCCTAAAATTGAGATGATGTTACTGAAAACGTACTTGATCCGTTACTGGGACGGTCAGATTATATCACCATTCGATTCAGAGTAAGAATATCCATATATTCCATTCAAAATATTTTTAGCAATATAGGGTTTTTTTTTCGGAGAAAAAAAACTCGATATGCTCAAAAAAGTTGTTACTTCACATTCCAATTCAACTTTCTGAAAATGAAAAAAGTCTATAACGTTGGAAAGCTGAAGCTCATGCGCATTTCTTAAAGGTGCAAGCCATCATTTACCACCCAAACTTTGGGGTCTAATGACTTTTAGAAAAAAATGTATTTCCAAGTGATACAAATAACTATTCTGGCTTATTTGTCACTCCCAAGTTCCCTTCAAACGATTATTGTTGAGAGTCTAAGATGACAGGAAATTTCACACTCTCCCCGCTGGAGACCCAAAGCTCGAAAACACGAAATATATCTTCAAAATGGAAAAAGCCCGACTTTTAGTTGAGTAAAAAAAAAAACAGGATGGACTTTTTGTCCAAATTAGTTGCAAAATACGCGGGGAATAAATCGTGAGATACACTGTATATAGTCGGGAGGAAGAGGAGGGGTTGACTAACAAAGGATTTCGACTACAAAAATGTATTTTTAATTTTAATTTTTTTTTTTTACATTTAAAGAAAACTTTTATTTATAAAAAACGCACTAAAAGTCAATAGTGATTGACCACACTTTCACAACGTTAGAGGAAATGGAGTTTTCCACCTTAATGAATCACGGTAGAATCCAAAACTATCGATGAATGTCTATCTTAACTGAACTAGGAAAATCTTATCGTGTAAGGCAAAAACTATTTTTTATAAACTACAATTCAAACGAACATATTTCAAATCCTTAAGCTAGCTCGTTAGCTAGTTGTTAGCTGCCTAACAACTATCATTTGAAAGCTAACAAATAAAATCTTATGTTCATATTAAAAAAGGAAATTTCTAGTTTGACGAAAAGGAGAGGTGAATATATAGTTTTTCCAAGTTCAATTCGGAATTTTCCAAACTGATTTCGGAATTTTCCAAACCGATTTCAGAATTTTTCAAACAGATTTGAGAAATTTTCAAACGATATTCAAAAATTGACCATTCAAATACAGAGTCGATCATTACAATTTCAGAATGTCATTGAAACTTAAAGTCAGGGACACAGGGGCGTAACGTACACCCCCGCTAACCCCGGGATGCGGGGGGGGGGGGCTACAAGGGATCTAGCAAAATTCATTTTTTTTTTTTTTTTTAAATAATAAAGCGGAACTAACGATACACAGAAAAATTCCATTATGTAACATCAAGTTTATAAACATCAACGGTAATGTAGGTTCACTGATCAATCATCTTTTGGTTTTATTTATAACCAGGTGAGGAAGGGTGTAAAGTAGCTAAGGTGTCAGAGTTGCGAAGGTGCGTACTACGTGGGTAGGCCTACCCCCCCCCTCTCCTGAGCGGTGGTTACAATGTAAACAAACTTTTGAGATTTTGAGGTTGGTGCGGATTGCGGGAGTTTAATGTTTTTCATCATGTTGTTGATTCGAATCGTTATAATATAAATTGTATACCATATTGATACTTACAAATGACTAAAGGAACTGATGTGTCTCTGGGAAAAAGTTGACTTTTATAACACACGGTCATCCAAAAGTTTGCTACGTAGACTAGAAGTCTCGAGTTCGTAAAGGTAGGTAGGAGACCAAAAAAACCGGCGCACTTCAAGATTTGTGTTGTTCTGTCTGGTAGAGAAATAAAGTTGGAAGAAACTTGAAAATTAACATAAAATATAATATTCTGTGAAAAGAAAATAATCACGGTACCTCTGAACTGCCCGTCGAACCGTTGTTTCGGGCAGCCCAAAGGCCCTGGCCGTGTAACGTTGGCTTCGGTCGTCCTCTATCAATGCAACAAGTCTTGCGACCACACACGCATCTAAAACCATTTAAACGGCAGGAAAACTTTTTAAAAACTTAATTCAAAAGGAAACAGATCGAGAATAATGTTTTAAAATGGCACAATGACAAAAAACGGCTTGTGTTGACCGCACTGAAGGCAGACTGTTGAAAAGTCATCTTTCGTCCATTAGGCTTCTATCTCGAATTCAAGAGAGAATTACAGTAGGCCCTTGGGTTCGACGGGCAGTTCAGAGGTACCGTGATTGTTTTCTTTTCACAGAATATAAATTTTATGTTAATTTTCAAATTTCTTCCAACTTTATTTCTCTACCAGACAGAACAACACAAATCTTGAAGTGCGCCGGTTTTTTTGGTCTCCAGTGTATATTATGTGTATTTTTAGTAAGGTTATCGTAGCGTATTGTACAATGGCCGTTGAAAAAGTGCACGCTTCGCCAAAAAAAAAAAAAAAAAAAAAAACATGGGGAGGGGAACCGAAAATATTTTGTTGGAGGGCCCGCTGGAAAACGTTACGCCACTGCAGGGACAATTTTGAAATTAGAATGGAAAACTATAAAATTGGTTTGGAAATATCTGAATGTGGTTTGGAAAACTCTGAAATGGGTCCGGACAATTTCGAACTCGACACGGAAAAGCTAGAGAGGGAGGTACAAGCACATTGTGGTAATAGCGATTTGTTAAAATTACCTATTCGACTTAAACAAACTAAACTTCTAGTTTAAAAAAATTTAATCGATGAAAATGTGAAATTTTGAAGAAAAAAAGCAACGATCGCCAGTTTTCAGAAATTCAACAAGCCCCTAATTTCAAACTTCACCAATCAATCCATCAACATGTCTGTATATTGAATATATCAATAAATATCAATTAAAATTATATAAGCCAAACAGAACTTTCTATTCCTTTGAACGTAACACAGGTAAATTTACCTACTGTATTATTATTATTGTTTTTGAGAATTGAATTTTTGGAATTAAATTTTCAAGAGTATCGAGAACTCCGTAAAATACACAACGAGTACATCACCGCGAACACAGTAAAATCGACTCAAGTCAATTGATAACCTAACCTAAAACCTTTGTCAACCTAAACTGAAACAGCAAAATTTTCTAACGTAAATCAAAAACTATTCTTTATCAGCAAGTATTCAAACGGAAATATTTCAAATCCTCATGAAGCTGTGTAACAACTTCTTCAAAATTAACTAACACTATCCTGTAGTATCATTAAATAGAAAAATATCGGCTTATGAATTAACGGGAAAGTACCAATAAATCGTGGTTAAAGCAATATACCTCGAGTTTGTGTCTGGTGTACAATTCCAAATTTGGGATCCTCAGGGCGGTCGAGAAATGAATGCGATATCGATCCTCAAAAGCCTCGTTCAACTTATGGACTAAGAAGAACCGACAGGAAGATGTGGAGGAGGTAGCAGATAATCAGCAGATACAGAATCCAACCGAGGATGAAAACTGAATGTCTTCTTTTCGGTTTGGAGTCGCCTCCCGCGGTGTGGTTGGTGTGCTCAGACGGGCTGATCTCAATGGATGACGTAATTTCAGTCTGAGTCTCAGAAACCTTGTGAATCTCAGAAGTGTTGGGAATCGCAAAAGTGTTGAGAATCGCAGAACCGTTGAGAATGTCAGAAGTATCTGTAATTGCAGAATGTAGGGAACCTCAGAAGTGTTGGAAATAACAGAAAAGTTGGAAATCTCAGAAGTGTTGGAAATCACAGAAGTTGAGAATTGCCGAAGTGTTAGAAATCGCAGGAGTGTTGGAAATCGCAGAAGTGTTGAGAATTTCAGAAGTATCTGAAATTGCAGAAGTGTAGGGAACCTCAGAAGTGTTGGAAATAACAGAAAAGTTGGAAATCTCAGAAGTGTTGGAACTCAGAAGTGTTGGAAATCACAGAAGTGTTGAGAATTGCCGAAGAGTTGAAATCGCAGAAGTGTTGGAAATCGCAGAGGTGTTGAGAATCGCAGAAGTGTTGAGAATTTCAGAAGTATCTGAAATTGCAGAAGTGTTGCGAATCGCAGAAGTGTTGTTAGTCCCAGAAGCGTGTGGAATCCCAGAAGTGTTGGGAATCGCAGAAGTGTTGAGAATTGCAGAAGTGTTGAGAATTGCAGAAGTGTTGAGAATCTCAGAAGTGTTGGAAATCTCAGAAGTGTTGAGAATTGCAGAAGTGTTGGGAATCTCAGAAGTGTTGGAAAAGTCTCAGAAGTGTTGGAAATCCCAGAAGCGTTGGAATCCCAGAAGTGTTGGAAATCGCAGAAGTGTTGGAAATCTCAGAAGTGTTGGGAGAATTGCAGAAGTGTTGGAAATCGCAGAAGTGTTGGAAATCCCAAAAGTGTTGAGAATCGCAGAAGTGTTGGACATCCCGGAAGTGTTGGAAGTCGCAGAGGTGTTGAGAATCGCAGAACCGTTGAGAATTTCAGAAGTATCTGAAATTGCAGAAGTGTTGGGAATCGCAGAAGTGTTGTTAGTACCAGAAGCGTGTGGAATGCCAGAAGTGTTGGGAACCGCAGAAGTGTTGAGAATTGTAGAAGTGTTGAGTATCGCAGAAGTGTTGGGAATCTCAGAAGTTTTGGAAATCTCAGAAGTGTTGAAAACTGCAGAAGTGTAGAGAGTTTCAGAAGTGTTGGAAATCGCAGGAGCGTAGGGAATCTCCGACGTGCTGGAAATCTCAGCTGCAGAATAGATTTTAGATGTAGAAGTTGCAGCGGTACCTGCAAAGCACAAGAAGTACAGGCTGAAAGTATATTGGGTGACAATTGTAAAAACTGTAAAAATTGTTCACAGAAAGGTTTGTTATTACTGTATTAATAAGAAGCCCTCTACAATTATGCCCGTTTCTCGCTATGCTCGTGGGAGGTCGACCCCCGAACCTCTGAAGACAGTATTCGAACGTTATCAGCCTCGCTCACCCTTTGGCAGGAGCATATGTTTGGCAATTGGTAGGTACCTACGGACAATGGTGAAGCCAGGGTGACGTCAGTTTGTCCGCAGATGTATGTAACAAGCCTAATTCCCTCAGTTTTCTTCCGATTTTGATTAAATATTCGGAGAATTTGTGGGTTAGGTAGTAAACGATGGGATCCTCTATGAATGAGAGGAATGGATGGAAGGGCCTCTTTATATAATGACCAACAATAATAGTGAGAGCTCCGAAAGGACGCTAGTGGCGATAACAAGAAGCACAACCTTACGAAGCTCCATGATACACATAGTCTCTCACTAAAACACTTTTTTTGAAGGATTTGATTTTGGAACGGTCTGAAACGGATTTGAATTCAGATTTTTGTTCTCACGATTGAGTAGTCCCACACCTCCTTGTATAAATTTTAGTAGCTGTCCCTCGATTGAAGAAGCGAAACGAGTTTAGTGTTTTGGACAACTTTTTTACGAGTCTTCCTATCTGTCTGTCTCTGTTTGCGCAAAATAATTTTGTAGCCTTATTTTTACAGGTTAATCAAAACGCAATAATAAATATCGTGCTTTACAGATATGAGCTGCTAGTTCTGCTGATTAAAAGAAATTATGATTAGCTAATCGAATAGTGGAGCGGAAAAGATAAGAAGATGCGTAGATCAGGTATATTTGCAAACCTAAATGTCTGCAGATAAGATAAGCAAACTATCAGTCAGGTTTTTGTGACCTGATAAGGAAGAATTCTTGAGAAATGCACCTCTAGGCGTTATCTTTATTCTTGAAAATCACACCCGTCTATTGGTAAATTGATAAGATGTACAAGGTTGGGTTCATTTTTTCAAAATTAGTCCTTTCAGAACTCACTTACTACCGTCCATCCAGCAAGTGATCACCACTCGTCATCAAAGAAAGGAGGAGAATCGTGGAATCCTATTAG
>JAVIWC010000057.1:0-15227 GCA_031894815.1 Creontiades dilutus | reverse complement strand
TGAAATGTATTGTTATCTGTCCAGCTAACTCTATATCAGATAGAATTTGTATAATATGTTAATATTGATTTGCGATTATTAGACTGTTCTTTAAAACATGAGAGCGATCGGACCATTAGAACTTGATAAATTGATGATTGGTGGATTTACGTTTTCCGTATGTTGACTGATGTAATGGTGTGCTATAGAAATTAGGGTTGTTACTGGGATTTGCGGACACATGGATAGGCAGAAAGATAAACAATGACGAAACGAAAGTTATTCAGAATGGTATAAATATCAAAACTCGAGAAGGAATTCGATTTTAGAGAAAGAAGGGTAATCTCTCTGAATTAAGACAATGCTTCTGTTATCTATGATAGATGGGCTTGGAAGAAAATTAACCCTCCTCAAAATTTGTTGAGATAAGTGTAATACAAGAAAAACTATTAATGATTACACAAAAGTTCATTATTTCAGTATGAGACAGATCTTCTAAGCGGATCTCAGAACTGTTGATAATTATTTTGATAAGTATCTGGGACATTATCTAAATATAAATGGATGAAAGTAGTTAGAGTTTTGAATCAAGTTCAAGTTCAATTCTTTTATTTGCAAAAAATATAAATATTATTGCAATGAGTTGCTTGTGCATCAGTATAGAATAAAAAATAAAACTCCTTAGTCAAAAATACAACAAAAAAAAGAAGACACTGTCTGGTTAATACCCATGGAAGATAAATTGTCCTCAACAAAGTTTTAGCAAAATAGAAGACAAACAATAATAAACACCAATACACCCGGTGACCATTCCCGATTTTCTGA
Source organism: Creontiades dilutus (assembly GCA_031894815.1). NCBI lineage: Eukaryota > Metazoa > Arthropoda > Insecta > Hemiptera > Miridae > Creontiades > Creontiades dilutus. The sequence goes on along the minus strand of JAVIWC010000057.1, from coordinate 14,423 downwards.
TTCATAGAATATATTCACCGGAAGTTCACACTCTAGAATCATTCGTTCAGAGAGAACGCTCGAAGTCTGAATGAACTCCTGACGTATCTGCAGATTGCAGTGATCTTTTCTATTTCATTTGAGCAGTCGAGCAAATCGATGGTCGCAGAATCAACATTGTCATTATCAAATGTGGTAACGTTAGAGTTTCGAATCAAATTTCAACAAGTAAGTAGACGTAGAATCGAAAACAACAAGTGTTCCATTAGCACTCAGTAAGAACAGCAGACAAGAGTGCTAACCACCGCTCTACGGTAATTTTAGCTTGATGAATCAATTGAAGATCTCTTGAGACTTCATTGTACTCCGCACTTTGTTATAAAGACTCTTTGTATAAAATCAAATGGCCAATCAGTTATGATGAACAGTAAATACAGCGATGCAATCGGTCGTTCAAATATACATATAGCACCGCTACATTTGCAACATCGGAACTAGCGAATATGATATGGGCACATTCCACAAAAACTGGTATGATGACAAGTGTTAAATGAAATGTAATTCGTTTTAAATTTGTCCACTCAACCACGTCTGCTATTACGATTGGTGATGTTGAAGAACGTGATATGGCTCCTATGAACCAAACCTGGGTACCGCTGGAGTATGAGGTGTTAGAAATTACGTCATCTTCATCGGAGTATTGGTCAACGGATTGGGATAAATTCAAAGTAGACATAAATCAGTACATCAACCTGAATGACGATCTTGGTTCTCCAGCTGAAGTTGATGGTGAACTTGAACAACTAGTTTATAACATTCAAACAGTTGCATGGGAAAATACCCCTGAGGTTCTGAGAAAACTGAGAGGGTTGAATTACCCACGTGAAATTATCGTAATGATCAAGAAAAACGTAGAGCCAGACGTAAGTGGCAACGAACTCGCATCCCAGCTCACAAGGCAAAATGGTACAAATACTCCAATGAACTTCGTGAGATGATGAAAGAGATTAAAGACGAAACTCAGGAAGAATTCATCACCTCTCTTGCAAACAATAGGGACACTGATTACTCCTTGTGGCGGGCTACTAAGCATCTGAAACGTCCTATAGTTCAAGCACCACCGATCAAAGATGAAGCCAATGAGAAATGGATAAAATCCAATCAAGAGAAAGCTGATGCATTTGCTGGTTACTTGGCCGATATTTTTAAGCCAAACCCTGGAAACCCGGAAGAAGAACCCCTGGAGGAGGTTCCATTAACTGATCATGACATAAAAATTCCACCTGTAACTGTAAAGGAAGTTCACAAAATCATTGTCACTGAGATCAACCCAAAAAAGGCTCCTGGATATGATCTTATCACAGGACAAATCCTAAAAAACCTCCCAAGGAAGGCGTTAGTAAAAATTACGAAAATAATCAATGCTGCAATCAAGCTTCGGTATGTACCTCAGCTTTGGAAATTAGCCGAAGTAATCATGATACAAAAACCTGGGAAGCCAGCAGAACAACTTAAGTCGTACCGACCAATATCTCTGCTTCCAGTGTTATCTAAATTATTTGAAAAACTTATCCACAAGCGATTGATTTCAGTTGTAGAAGAACGAAAACTCATACCTTCTCATCAATTTGGTTTCCGTGAAAAGCACTCTACCATAGACCAGGTGCATCGGATTACAAGTGTCATTGAGCAGGCATTGGAAGGTAAGAAGGTGTGTTCTGCCATCTTTCTCGATGTAACACAGGCATTTGACAAAGTCTGGCACGATGGGCTAAATTACAAACTCCGAAAATGTTACCAGCAAAATATGCAGAATTATTACAATCCTATCTATCAGATCGATACTTCCGAGTAAAGCATGAAGATGCCTACTCAGAAGCTCACAGAATACACGCAGGTGTTCCGCAGGGAAGTGTACTTGGCCCACTCTTGTACATCCTGTTCACCAGTGATTTACCAGAAAGAGGGGAGAACACACTAGCGACATTTGCAGATGATACAGCTGTCCTAGCAGTCGGTGAAACGAATCATGCAACAATTCCCAAACTAAGAAGATCTATTAAGCAAATCCAAGACTGGACATCAAAGTGGAGGATCAGGATGAATGAAACAAAATCAGTTCATGTTGACTTTACCAACCGCAAGCTTGACTACATTCCAGTCTATCTCAATGGCAAGACTATACCTCACGCCAATGAGGCCAAATATCTGGGTATGACCCTGGATGCTAAGTTGCGATGGAAAACGCATGTCAAGAATAAAAAAGCAGAACTGGTTCTCAAGTTCAGAAAAATGTACTGGTTAATGGGTCGGCACTCAAAGATGTCAATCCAAAACAAATTAACTTTGTACAAACAAGTCCTCAAACCAGTCTGGACTTATGGAGTGCAGTTGTGGGGCTGTACTGCTCAAAGCAATCGCGATATTATACAGCGGTTTCAAAACAATGTGCTTAGGTGTGTTGTTGATGCATACCGGTACACCCGAAATGTTCGACTTCACAAAGAACTTTGTATACCAACAGTAAATGAAGTAATCAGAATGCACGCTATAGCCCATCACAAGCGGCTACAACTACACGTCAATGAAGAAGCCGTGCAGCTCCTCGACGTTGACGACCTATCCAGACGACTCAAGAGAAATAAGCCTCATGATCTGTGTACGTGAATTAAGGTGTTCGCGATAACAAAATCCGCACAGTGAAAAAAGAAATTCAGTGAATCTCAAGTGCAACAAATGACACTTCTAACATTCGAAACCATTAGAGACTTAGTTATGTACCTAAGCTTTACTATAACCAATCCATATTTAAATGTCAAAAATGTGTTGCTAATAAGTTGTAACTTGGTGCAATAAATCATTTTCACAAAAAAAAAAAAAAAAAAAAAAAAAGTATTGGTCAACCAAAATCTGGATCTGCTTTTACGATTCTCAGGTTCATGAAGTGGTACGGGTGCATTGTGCAAAAACTGGAATGACAATGGAATCGGAGATTTAAAAAATTACAGCATCTGCGTCCAAGTATTGAGAGATCAAGAATATACTTATAGGACCTATTCATGCACGTCGCCTTTTACATCTTGCGACGTTCAAGAACGTGATATGGGCACATTGTACAAAAACTGGGAAAAGTTGGGTTTGCATGCTTGTAACCAACAGCGGAGGGGCGGCTAATTAGCTTGCAGCCTCGGAGAGATATATAGGAAAACGATAAATCTATCGGTTGGCGGATGCCGCCTCTGCTCGTCTGCGTGGCTTCCTGTGACATCACTAATCCCCTTCCTCCTACCACCAACAGCAACTACCTTTTCAATTCGTGAGACTCTCAGTATTTGCATCGCCATTCGTGTATCGATGGTATACGGGTTAATTCGGTAGTAGCCGAGTTTTTCATTTCAGGGGACCCGCAGGTCGATTTCAGAGTCCCAGGGTCATTCTTTGTTCATTCTTAGTTTCAAAACGATATCTATACTCCGCCATTTCGCAACAATAATTTTTGAAATCCGACCATTAGAAGTGTACAAAATTATTTTGAACCTGACTACTCTCGATTTAAGCACTGCAGTCACCCCACGGAACACGGAAAGGTTATATTTCACGACTGTTCTCACCAAAGTTATTATACTTGTATTTGATGCAGTTAGTACAGCGATATTAACTCGTAGGAATCGGTACTCCATAAGAGTTGGCCGTGATACGATCTAAGTCGCTAGGGATGCCATCAATAGGCTTGTTTATTCTGAATAATGGAGCTCTGTAATCGAACAAGAAAAATAAATTGTAACCCCTCTTTATAATTGGTGGTTTACGTTCAATACACTTTGTGTGAAATGTAAAAATGTCCGCCCGCAAAGCTTTTTTTCAAAGTGCTAAAAAATCAATCGGATAAAAATCAGGGTGTACGAGTAATTTTGGCAACTTGATTAATCAACCCTCAGGGATCAATTAACCCTAGGATTAACCAATCGAAAAATTGAAATCTCAAAAACTTTATATGTAAGAGTTTTGTTTTGTTCAATTCAGTTAGAAATCCCTTAAATCGAATGATGCCACTTAGGTTAATATACGATCGTTCGTTCACTCACGATTTGAAAAATCGGTTGGGTAGGTGGTCGGCCTATAGAGCCCGTTTGACTGAAGGTTTGAGCTAGACCGTGTGCCTTGTGCTGAACACAAGTATGAATCACCCAATCATTTTGAGGCTATACATTCTTCACCAACAAGGAGCCTTACGTTCACTGAAAAGTTAAATATAGTTCCCGTAAGTTGTATATGATTGTCACGCCTTGCAAAACGTCTCTGAAGAACCAGATGGGATCATTTAGCAGACATATTTGGTCAGCACACACAAAATGCGTGTTTCCGAGGCCTTCCTGTTGTATTTGGGTGAAACCGAGTTACCATTTCATCCCATTAGGTACCTACTTCATAAGACTCTTACCATAACGGGGCTTCCATTAGAGACGATAGTCCTAAGCCCCTGATAGCCTCCTCCGCTGAGATTACACAACAGCATTAGACCTTCAATGTGAAGAACGATAGTTCCAAATGCATTCCGGTCAGCTCGACAGATGTCGTTTAATTTATCGATTTCCCTCCATTAAAATTATTATCATAATTATTACCGAGACCTTTGAAGTTTGTAATCAAGACATTTTACCGTTCCACAAAGTGAAGGCAGATAAAATTTGTATGTTGGTAAATACTGACCGTAATACTATTGAGTGGTTTTCGAATATCAAATGTAGAAAAATAATAGAGTTTCAAATCTTTTAAGATGGATCAATTGTTGTTGAGCAAACTTTCTTGTAATATACATATTACATTACCTTGAACTTTGAGCACTAATTATTTCAAGCACTGTTAATGCTAATTATTTGGCAAATGATTGTTTTCTAAATAATTCTCAGCATTACGAATGAACTGTATAATTTCAATATTCTTCTAGATTTTGTAGCTTTTTCGAATTTATTTCATCGACATTCCTCAGAATCGTTGGTAGCTACCGTTTTTGATTATTCCATTTTATAGTTGATAAATTTTGAATGAAATAATATATGTGATAAACATAAATAAAAAGATTTAAAGCTCTCTAAAGTGATTTTGTCGAGCAAATTTTGAAATGTAACCATTTGTCTTTTAAAAAAATGTTGAAGTAACGAATTTATCCTGTCATCAAGAATGTTTGATTTCTAGGTGAAAGAATGGACTTTTTAAAATCTAATAAGAAACGTTATCTTCTGGAATTATATGTATTTACATTATATGGGCGATTTAAAAAAAAAAGCAATTTCAATTGCTGAAATCGTACGACAGTGAAACATCTCCAAATTTCTTCCTAAATTGTATATAGCTTCCAGAGATCACAAAGAGCAAAACAAATAACAACATGATGCTCAAATCTCAATTTCTAATCCAATATTCCAAATTTAATCAATTCAATCATCAATTCAATGATTTGATGTTGGTAATGAGAATATGGAGTTTGTGTGCCTGCCTTTGCTTAAGAAATCGCAGGTTTCTTAAACGCCATGGTTTATTTCCAAAAGCCATTTGAAGGTTAACCAAACACATAAATTAAAAACATGCATACATTTCAATATTGGAAGTTGATGGGGTTGTGGTAATGAGACCTTAAAATGTACGCAACTGAATGACAGATTCTCTTCAACCAGTTGCATCTAACTGGAGAGTGGTTAGTTGGGAAGCCTTCCTTACTCTTTGGTAGTGTTCCAAAATCGTCAGCCTTGCAGAATTACCTTATTTGATTCCCTTAGAAGGGCAAAAATAATGGTTTTTGCGGTAACAAACTTTCCAATGAGTTTTTAGGCGTTACATTCACTTTAGAGGACAAGTGATTTGATTTCTGTAAAGGTTGAACTACTTTTTTTAAGTTTTAAAAGGTTTTTCAACAAAAAATACACCTCACATTTCAAAAGAGGATGTGATGAATGGGAGTGACATCGTTGCAGGTGGTGTTAATGATCAATTGGGCTTTTAATGTCAAATAAAAAATGGTTTATGAATAGAAACATGCCTGATTGGCAATGATCATTGTGCACATTGGTATTTCAAAAATTTTGAGAGAAGAAAGGCCACACAAGATCTCATATATCTGAAAAAACTAAAATAACATGCCATTTACGATTTTTTAAAGAATCACCCGTAAGTTCATGAAAAAGCGGTAAAATCTAGATGTCAGTTTACAATGCCTACAAACGGAATCCCATTCTCAAATTTTTTAGCATTTGATGTAGCCTAATTTTATATAAAACTTCGCTTAACTCATTAAAAGCAATCCTGACACGTAACTACTTAATTTCGAGCAATTTTTGAATAGTTGAGCAATTTCTGGAGCATATGCCATGCTGAAATAACTCTGAAGATTGCTAAATTGCTTTTCTGAATTGGCGTATGGATGTCACATAATCATGACGAGGAATGACCTTATGACTGGGTAACTCTCCGACGCGAAAGACGAGCGGATCGCCACGAACTAGACACGACCAAAAGAAAATAAAGGTTGCCCTTGTCCGCTCTGGCGACGTCTTAAAATAAACTCAGGATCAGCGAACTGTTAGATGAACTCGGTCTTGCTCGCCATGTCCGGAGAACCACCTGGTCGGACTATACAGCTATCTGGCTATGGTCATTATTAATCAGAGTCGTTGGTACTTACAGCGAAAAGGTACACGATCTGACAGGGAGGAGACGCAGGGGTAGGCAAAACCCGCTCGACACGGGAGCACCGCGGGAGGTATGTTCCGGACGTCCATTCTCTTAAATTATGAATGTGGCGTGTATTCTTTTACTTACTACTACAGGTCGTTTACAAGGAGCTATCAAGAACTAGTTACCTCTTGCTAGAGCGTAGGCGATAAGCCTGCAACGCCAAGAAAATACCCCTGGAGCTACAAAGGCTCCTGGAGGCAAAGGGGAACTATCTACATTCTACCTACAGCATAAGTAACTCATTGCACACATCTTAATTATTGGCCACCCACATTTGGTTTCTTCTTTCCAATAATGCATATCCGTAATTTAAACTTGGTTTTTAAGATCCAAATGCATCATTGTTCATCCCCAACGAACTAATATTGATTGTAATTGTTTACTACCAGTTCGAGGGTAACTGAAGAAGCTGCCTTAAGCTCAGGCTGTGGTATGTTACACGTTTTGATATGGGGTGATCTGTTTTGGATTTTTTAAACATTGGAAAAATTTCATATGAAACCTGAACCTCCCTGGATTAACCAACACCAGACACATCTAATTCAAATGTTCCAAAGTCTAAACGTAACCAAAAATAATTTACTTTGGAAAGTTATGAGCAGGTTGATGTCGCTGACAGTGGAAGGAAAGTAAAAGGTGTTCGGGAAATCGAAGACAACAAAGATGACAGTCATCTTTTTGGAACCTTGACACTGTGTCCAAGCACATTCAAATTCACATTCATGTTTACGTTCAATTTTCTGCCAATGTTCTTGCTCGCAGAAAGAACGGAGGGATGAACATGAAGCGGTTCGGATGGGCTCATTAAATTCTTTGAAGGTACCTCATTCAATAACGAACTTGAAACCAGTCGAGTTATTTCGAAAGTTTTCGATACTCAGATTTTTGAAGCTTCACTCCTTTGACTTCACCGTTTAGGATTGACTTAAATCGATGACAAAATTTCAATTTCGAATAGACCGCAAATGTGATTTTTCTTTTAAATTTTCACAATAACTTTCTTTTAGTTCTTTCGGAGAAAAGCTCCAGACGGCGGACAACGTTTGGCTAGAGTAGGACGGACGATTTTTTTTTGTTTTTTAAATTTGAATTTTCGATTTTTCACATTTTGAAACCTAAGACAAACAATTTCGAGGTGGGGTTTTGCTTCCTTGGTCGATTACTTAAGTTTTTTTTTTAATAGGAAATAATAAACCAAAATAGAAAAAATAGGCATAGAGGATATTGTTTTTAATGGGAAACATTCGTATGTGAGAATTTCTCATTTTTTATTGGAGAATTCTGTGTCTTTGAGAACGCCCAATTGCAAATTTTAGGCTCCACACAATGGTTTACCCTAGAAGCTAGTAGAAAGAAAATAATTTCACGTTTATGTTTCCTAATTCTAAACAGCCTATATCCTTCATAGTGAGCCCGTGTGGAAAGCTCTCTTCAAGGCTTGACTCCGTCATCTATCGTCTGATAGGGCTCAAATGAAATCGCCCATTAGATGAGTATGCTTCGGGTTTTGGAGCCAATAGATCATGTCCCGTATCTAGAATTTGAGCTTCATATCTGTAGTTGGTCACAATGTCTAAATTTAGTGGTTCTAGAGAGATTAGATGCTACTTATTAGGGGTGAGATAGGAGTTTTCCTACATTGCAATCAGTGGATAAGATTACTTATTTACATTAAAACGGATGAAAATCCATTTACAAAACAATGATATTGGTAACAAAATATTAGTTGCACGAATGTACATACATGTATAATACATACATGTACATTTATTATTATACATACTTAGTTTGAGAGAGAAATGAAACGTTAAGTGGCATGGAGTTTAAAAGTTAAACTAAAACGGTGCAAATTCTTTCACTGGGGTTTATTATTCATTTGGCTTCCATTCATGATTTGAATTTCCGCTAAGCTTTGGAGTGTGTTTCACAGGTGGTAGAGCGATTATTGAATTTCAGGAGGCACACACATATGATCAACTGATCAATAAAAATTGGTATTTTGGTTGCGAACTGGTTTACATGCTTTATGCATGTCTCCTGAAATTCAATAATCGCTCTATCACCTGTGAAACACGCACACTCGAAAGCTTAGTAGAAATTCAAATCATGAATGCAAGCCAATTGAATAATAAACCCCAGTGAAAGAATTTGCAGAATTTTTTTTTATGGTTATCAGAATGATTCAACCCGTGTGTCGGCCATAAACCCTTTTAGGAGTTCACTCCAGTATCCACATTCACTACATCACTAGGTTACTGCGATCAAAACAAAAAACTTCTTGTGTTTGTTTTGATCGCAGTAACCTGGTGATGTAGTGAATGTGGATGCAAATGTTGGCACCATAAATCGGGCCATACGTCGGGAATGGTTTGAGCTACGGACCTGCTCATTCGATTCCTCATTTAAAGTTCTTCAAAAAAAGTCCAAATTTGCCTTGACTTTTTTCGATGTTTTTAGGGGTTTAACAAAACTTTGACGACCATTAAATTCCTCGGTACAAGCCAGAAGAGAAGCAATGGAATTCCTGGCAATATGTATCCAACAGGTGGCGGAACACCGGAAAAAATGCATCTCGAAGTTTTACACAGAATTCGAAAAACCGGGAAAATTTTACTGGTAAAAAGGGAGGTTGTGCTGTGGCTCTCTTGTTTATTCACGTTTATTAGAACAAGAAGAACGGCACCTGTCTGAGTAAGGTACGTAATTTTTCTATCACTATTCTCAATTTTATTGAAAAGTTTGAACGTGGATTTCATCAACTCGCTCGGTTGTTATGGAAGTATGAAGTGGAAGGGTAATGGTTTCACAGCATGTTCCTTTACGGGCAAAGTATTTTTGTAACTGATTTCATTTTCGAAGATTTCAATGTTTTGGGTTAGAATGTTTTGGTTCTCATAAACCGCCATGGGTTTAGGAACATTCGTTCGGAGGTACCTGCATGAGATTATGTGATAAGTGGTATTACCTAGTCAGCAATACCCATTAGAGTCCTAACAAGTTAGCCTTGTAAATTTTCGATTTTTAGAACGGTTTTTAGTAAAATTTTTCTATTGCAGATTTTACATTTCTTCCCACCTCAATGCTCTTATGAAGTTTCGTGGTTTTGAAGTATAACCAACCAAATTAGTTGGCCAAGAATTTTGAAATAACTTAGGGGGAAAAGAACCATAGGCGTAGCTAAATTTATCCAAATAATAGTATAACAGTTGGCAGGAAGATTCGATTACTAATAGCAAAGAATGAAAAGACCCTGCCGCCGAAATGGAAGAGCTGGTTGAAAAGGAAAGTGGGGGCCACTGACCTGGTGGCGCGCCCCCTTTGAGGTTGGAAGGCAAAGGGATCACACTACTGACGTATTTTGACGCCCGTTCAGGGCAGGTACAAATCTTGAACCTCTTTAGTTATACTGGTACATGTGTACCAAGGAACACGCCCATCGACAGCGGTCCCAGGTGGACCCTGGTACATATGGTGTACTATTTTTAAATTTAATTTTGATCAAAAAAAGGTTTTGTTATCCTAACTCTTATGAGTTATGAGGAACGAAGAAAAAAATTTTTTCCCAATCGAGGACTTTTGCCCGCTAAAGGGTTAAAGGGCACGTTAAATTAGGTGAGAGCGCTGGCTAAAGAATTGGGGCGTTTTCGGACCAATATTTATTTTTCCTGAAAATTTCAAATTTTTTGCTCCAGCCGTTTGGGGGAAATCGTGCGTACGGCGAACGGACGGAAACATTTTATTGCAGATTCGGATTCTACACCCTTTGAAACGTAAACCATGAAATTTTCAGCTGGGGTGAGAATTTGTCTTTTCAAGAGCGATTACAATGGTTTATTATTGAATAATAATAAAAATAATTAATAAATAATATTATTGAAAAACCGAAACAGTTTTTGATTTTGATTGATTTGGTCGTTGTCACGAAAAAGTTTTAATCCGGTTAATTCTTTAAGAAGCTATTGGCTCCTTGTAAAATTGGTGAGATTGTAAAAAGGGTGGTTTTACTCTTAATATACTGGGAATAAAGTTTTGGGAAGATAGTTAATCTTGTATAGAGGATCATTCAAATTAATTTACGCTAGCGATCTGGATGTAATCTGCTTATTGGAAAATACCATGCGCGCGCATGCCCTTGGGTACCCAAGTGAATCAAGACTAATGGAAGCCAACATTGCTGAATAATCAACACCATCAGAAGGGATGTACAGTTTGAACACTGGGCACCCTGGAAAATAGGTCGAAATTTGTGCTTAATTCGCTCATTGGAGTGCTTGAGTGTTGAATAAGAGAGGAGCCAAATTATAGAAACATATTCTGTGGAGGTGTAATGGAGTTTCAATTGAGTATTGGATAATTCACGGCAGGTTACATGATTAATTTCTTCAGTGAAAGAGAGATGACTGTTCAATATAATAATCAGATCCCAAACCTAATTACCTCCTGTGGACTGTACTCTTGATGACATACGGGAGTAAGACGGCATCCATTCCACGACAGAATAACATGGATGAACACTTTAACCAGTTGAGATGTAGTCCATTCAGACCACTCAATTACCTAGTTTTATTTAATCTGAAAGATCCCACAGTCTTGCAATACATCAAATAATCTCGAAGTCTTGATGCAAAACTAATGTCTCATAACCACTTCGACGACCACTTGTTTTAGGTTTAGGGCTGCCCAAACTCGCTAATCAGTTTGATAGATGCGAGGTCGCCTTCAAATTGACCTCACACATCATGTGATTGATTGGGTCATTTCCCTTTGTTTTGTGCTGTGGCTTTTCACTTCATTTATTGGGCACTTGTTAGAGAGGAATCTTAAAATGATTCGCCATCCACATTGCTCGACCGCTCACAAACAAAACAAACATTTAGAAACTAGTGAACTGAAGTAATCAATTGAAACGAAGAGAGAAGGACTTTGCATTTAGCAGAGGGAATACGTTGTGAAACAAAATTCTGGCGTTCAGGCGCATTTTTAAATCGTGCTTATTACGATTTTCAGGGGTATGTTTGATTGATTTTTCTCATTCTTGTTTTAATGCGGAGACAGCTTCTACCATAGATGGTGCTGATGGTTGCTGCAGCAATTTGAAATACCCAATGTGTGATACCAGTATGAGCATTTTCTAAGTAATATACAATACGTATAAAAAAATCAATTATACCCCTACAATTCGTTGCCATTCACCGCCGGTTCAGCTACTTAGATTGCTATTTATTTAAAATAATTCCATATTATATAGCACACAAAGTTCAGTCGTCTGATCTGATCTGTTTTTAAAATGCCTGACGTTTGAGGCTCAAGATGAATTTTTCATCTCGTGTCTCGATTCTCACTTAGAAATCGTCTGAAACGACACACAAAATTATTATACTTTGCGGTGTGATTCAGTAAAGAAAATTTACATTTAGTTTATCATTTGATTTGCTTCACTTTCAATGCTGTTCCGATGAAATTTCTGCGTATTTCCATATTTTATGATTTATATCACACCTACAAGGATTATTGAATTATAACTGCGGTTCAGCGGCTTGTAAAAATAAAGGTTTCAACAGTTTCGCATGCATGGTACACACAAACATCTGAAACAACTTAGGATTATCCGTTCACAATAATGCAACACGACGTGTTATCTAATTAGTACTCAGATAGGTATGTTGATTAGTATGACCTCGAAGAGGTGTATACTTAGAACTTGTTGACTCCGCGGCTCAAGCTCAATCAGCTTGGGAAGGTGTGTGAAATCGGTGTATTATTAGATTAAACCGTTTGAAGGAAACGGCTAAGACATGCGGAATCTAAGGTCAAACGGGTCACGGCACAAAAGTCTTTTACGTACCTCGAAAAAACTCTCGGATCTCAAACTCATTTATCGCTGATTTTCGATGCTTAGCACATTCAAATCGCCATATTATGAAAATCAATGTGACACACAAATATGAAAACTGAAACTTTGGGAGTTGTAGGGCAAGGCAAAAAACGTCTGCCAAGTGGGTGTGGCACATAGCTTCCTCGTATCCATAACATGTCTGTATAGATCATTGAAAATTATTATTGACTAAAGAACTTCGTTCAATCAAGCTCGAGGCTAAAACTTTATTTTCTCTTTATTACTCACGAGAACCATCTTTACATCAGTCCGAACAATCCCTGAAAATTTCATCGAAATCAGTCATGAACTCCCGGAGTTATGCGCGTAACAAGGATTTCACGTTTGCGCATGCCCAGGGGCTACTATTGATCCGGGGGTCATGAAACTTATAGGGGACCATCTACACCCCAACCCGCACAATCCCTGACAATTTCATCAAAATCGGACTATAACTTCGTGTAGTTTTACCCGTAACAAGGATTTGCTGACAGACAGACACGGAACCAAAATTGTTCAGAAAGGTCTAAAACGCAAAATGCGAGTGGAATTTTTGATTTTGGAGACAAAAAAATTTTCACATTCCGAAAGTGAAAACAATGCTTCCGCTACCTTGGTAGACTCGGAAGCAATTAGAGAAATGTCGATCACTGATTTTGATGGCTGTTTCTTTCACAGTCACCAAGCTTGCTAACTTAAACGGTTTTGGAAAGCAGAAGAACTGTCGTTTCCTCAAGTTGCCTTGATTGCAGGTTCAAGTATAATTGCACGAGGCTTGTAATCAAGATTTCATTAGAACTTGTACAAGCTTTGTTCATTTGTATACCCTTACTACGAAGAGAAAGAATCCGTGATCTTCGGTTGCCTCCCCAATGCACTTAACTAGAGCTGCCAAGAATGCAGTTCCGTCAGATTCCCACCAAATGGGCAGTCGTACTAACTTAGTCAGCTTTAACTAATCAGTTAAAACCTCGCGTGTTTCAAATCGGGGAACATTTCTACGAAATCGTTCTTCATGTTCACTTTTCCTATTGGGGAGTCTCGTCTTTTCATTTCGTAGTGTGGTAACCCACCACATGTTTGGTTGTTATGTGATTCGAATGTTTGGTATGCAGATGTAAAATTAGTTGTTGTGTTGAAAATATAAGTTTAAATTGTTGAATTCTGCTCTCGTTAATTTGGAGGGTTATTACATTGGGCCTTCATATAAGGAAGGAGATAGGGTCTGGGTATACGATCCAAGAAGGAAGAAAGGACTTTGCCCAAAACTACAGCCTATATGGACAGGGCCACGGGTAATTGTGAAGCGAATCAATGATGTGCTGTTTGAATTCCGCATGGGAAAAATCAGACGTCGACTTTATGCCAATCGACTTGCAAAAGCAGATATAAGACTCGAGGTCGAGCCTAAAGGCAGGGGGAATAGTGTGGTAACCCACCACATGTTTGGTTGTTATGTTATTCGAATATTTGGTAGTGAAAATATGAAATTAGTTGTTGTGCTGAAAATATAAGTTTAAATTGTTGAATTCTGCTCTCGTTAATTTGGAGGGTTATTACAGTCCGTCATTCCCCAGCCCCCCTATTCACCTGACCTGGCCCCCGCAGACTTCTTCTTGTTCCCCAAGCTCAAGTACCCGATGAAAGGACAGCGTTTTGCCTCCATAGACGTCCTGAAGCAAAAATCGCTGGAGCAACTTAACAGCATCCCATCTGAGGCTTATTCCGACTGCATGGATCAATGGAAAAAACGCTGGGAGAAGTGTATACGTAGCCAAGGGGAGTACTTTGAATGGGACAAAATTGAAAATTTTGAAAATTAATTAATAAAGAGTTA
>JAVIWC010000056.1:0-15602 GCA_031894815.1 Creontiades dilutus | reverse complement strand
AATGCTTCATGTATGATATCTGTCGCTAAAAATTATAAAGGCTGCTTCCAACCGTGCCCCACGAACGTATTGGCGCACTCAAGTTTGGTCTACAAAATGTCAAATTTTGCCCTTACCTGATGTAGAGGAGCACGAATAAATAGAAATCGTTTCAAAATTTCCCGAAAACTATTTAGTCCAAACGACCTTTTGGTTTATTATTCATTCAACCACGTTCCCTCTGGAAAAAAAAAATGCTACCTACTGAAAATTTCATGGTTTACGTTTCAAAAGAATCCGAATCCAGTGAAAGAATTTGCAGCGTTTTCCGCCGTACGCCGTACGCTTATATCATTTAAACTGCGCTCCATATTTGCAGTTCCATCTTGGTACGACGCCCCAATTCTTGAGCCTCTCTTGATTTCAAATGCCCTTTAAGGGCATCAAAGTTAAAAATCCCTGAAAACCTCAAAACTAGTCGAATCGGCCTAAATATTTTCCTATTTAAAGAACATACCATTAGGAATCGAATGAGCCCTTCCCCACGTCCGTATTTCAAACCATTCCCGATGTATGGCCCGATTTACGCAAATTTGCGTTTTTTCGTTCATTATTGTTGCCTAGTAAATCGGGATGGTTTGACCTACAGATACTGGAGTGATAGCCGATGTGAATCTTTCGAGTTCCTCATGGAAAGTTCTGATAATATATAGTCCAATATTATTCAATATTATGTTTTTTGAGGTTTATTATTCAATATTTACAAATAAGTATTCTTTCACTGGGGTTTATTATTCATTGGCTTAGGTTCCTAGAAGTACTGTTCCGTGAGAATACACTATGGAAAGGAAAAAAACTAGGTAGGAATGTAATTTGTATAAAATTACTGAATAGTAGTTTCGCTAAATGGACACAGGGCAACTCCTACTTATGTGGGTACTTCCAACTCTGTTCATGAGCTTTCTGGGTACAAACGAAAAAAAAAGAAAAAAACTTCAACGGACCCGCCGCCTGCATTTAAATTAGTCACGGGTGCTTCCCCCGTCCCCGTCAAAGCCCTTCCGACACTCAAAGGCCACTTTTCGCTGCCTCTTTGATCTTTGGAAGACGAAAGGAACGTGTGACTCAAATGAACCTGAATTTAAAAAAGTCGAGAATGAAAAATGAAACGCGTAGAGAGGTTGAATTTCTAAAAGGAGACTTTCGTGAAAGCAAATGAGGAAAGGAAAAAACGTTTACATTGTATGTATTATTTTGTTCCTTTCAATGGAGTGTAAAGTAAAAAAATAGTGTAGAGAAGTTCATTTTTTTCAAATGCATACCCTTTTTGCAAGGCTCTGGGATTGAATTGTATGAACGAGTAAATAATTTAAAAAATAATTAAATCCTATTCAATCATAACAATTAAAAATCAAAATCGAATTACCAGAAAACAGAACATGAGCAACAATAACACAGGAGATAAGGTTTTCTTCATCAAAAATTGCTCAAAAATAAACTCTGTTTAATCGCTTTCAAACCTACTCTCTAAGGGGTTTTTCGGGGTGCTGAACACGAATCCGAAGTCCGTTTTTCGATAAAACGCTTCCTTCATGGTTATTTTCGCGTTTTTCCATCAAAATTGCTCAAAAATAAACTCTGTTTAATCGCTTTCAAACCTACTCTCTAAGGGGTTTTTCGGGGTGCTGAACACGAATCCGAAGTCCGTTTTTCAATAAAACGCTTCCTTTTATTAGTTTATCAAGAAAAAAAAAACATTATTGATCATTATATGGGGTGGAATGTTGGGTTAGTTGGGATTTGTGAAAAGTAAAAATTGATATGCCAAAAGCTCGAAGTGGTATGCCAGAAGTTGAAATTGAGTCGCCGAAAGTTTAAATTGAGATGCCAAAAATATTAAAATTGATTTGTGCCAAAGGTTCAAATTATTTTGCCAAAATTTTCAATTTGATAATATGCCAAAAAGGGAGGGGGGGTATTGAGGTTCAATAAAAAACGCTGCAAATTCTTTCACTGGGGTTTATCATTCAATTGGCTTGAGTTCATTATTTGAATTTCTACTAAGCTTTGGAGTGTGGGCGTTTCACAGGATAGAGCGATTATTGAATTTCAGAAGGCACACAAATATGATCAACTGATCAATCCAAATAGGTATTTTGGTTGAGAACAGATTTACGTGCTCCATGCATATCTCCTGAAATTCAATAATCGCTGTATCCTGTGAACACGCACACTCCAAAGCTTAGTAGAAATTCAAATCATGAACGCAAGCCAATTGAGTAATAAACCCCAGTGAAAGAATTTGCAGCGTTTTTTAATTACTTTCGCTATCAACCTACCTACCTATCAACCTGTGGACCTATCAACCGGTTGACCGGCATCGTCTGCCCGACTGCCGTAATAGTGTGAAGCGAGCCTAAGAGTTGATTTTCAGGTTTCCGAGATTGCTGGCACGACCCGAATCGATGTTGAGTTTTTGAGTATTGATTTCCTGATTTATTGTCTTCGGGTGTCTAGAAGCTGGTTCATAAAATTACGAACTTAATAAGAAGTGAATAAACCGAATAGAACCGTAGGTACTACTCAAAGCTCAAAGGAGGATCAAATCACATTGACACTCTTTCCATTATAAACAAGATCAAAGCTCCAATCTACTCGAGTGCTACGTGATGCGATACGTTCATACAACATTGGACCATATTGCATCAAGCTACATCGTAGAGAACTCGGGAAGTTGAGGAACAGTTCTGCCGTTACGATATTACTTAGGTGTTACACACTGAGCCATATCGTATTTCAGCCGAGAACCGCGAAAGCGTCTTACTCTCTAACACCAACTTAATTATTTATATGATAACTTCAAGGCCCTTCACATGGCGCTCCAGCTACCGTCAAATTTTTTTCATTGATGGTCGAACTTTGAACAATCTCCCTACTCCGCGGTCTGTGGAAGGATCACGAACAATATGCGCGAAACCTTGAAAGTTGAATATTTATATGAGAGGATCGAAAGAACGTGAAGACCAAGGCAAACTTCGGTAGCTACCGAAACTTTGGTGAAGTCTTTTCTCGGCGTGCGGTGAGTGTAAACTTTCTTCTTTCTTACGAGTTTTTCCACTGCTGATCATTGAGGGGCAGGCTCCTCGGAAGAAACAAATGTAACTAAAACATCCATTATAAAAGAGCGTCGTCGCACATATCATTATGTAAAAAATATGATTTTTAGAGTAGATAGGAACATGTGGGACAAAAAAAACTTTGGTGTTATGGAGTCGAGAAGGATGTCACCAAACACACCATTTTACCTACAACTGTCATGAAATACTAAAGCCCTCCTCACACTGGTCGTCGGGAGTCGTGGTCGTTGCGATTCTCATCCCCTCTCGTCACCCCATTTCTCGACTAACAAGGCATGGGAATCCGCACACGGATCGTTCAGTGGTAGTTTTTAACCTCGTCTTTGAATGAATGAATGAATGAAATGCAAGTTTATTCCGATTATGAATTACGTATTATTATGTATATACAGGGTGTCTACACTTGTAATAGGCGGAAATCCAGGGGTCGATTCTACAACTAATTTGCAACATTTTTTGTCCTCGTCAATTTTTTTTTAAATATCCGCTAAAAATCCTACTTTTTTTATTTCTTTAAAATTTTTTTTTGTTTACGACCTTTCCTCATTAAAACGGCTATAACTCCTTGTTCTAAGAGCAATCTTAAATCTCATGATACCGTTGGAAAGAACGTAAAATTTACTAATCGTTTAATGGAAAACGCAATTTTTTTAATGTATTTTTAATTGGTAAAAAAATAGGCCAAAGTCTAAATTTTAAAATTATTTCGGAAATTACCATTTTTCAAGCTAATTGTTTGCCTGTAATTAATAGAGGTAACGTCGGGCACTCTTCAGGAAAAAATTCCTCAAACTGTCAGCTTTCTAACGATATAATTTTTTTAAAAAATTTCGTGGGGAAGTTTTCGGAGAAAAACTGCGTTTAATGCAAAAAAACGTGGTTTTGTCGGTCCAAATAAGTACACGTTTTTCCTCAGATATCAGCTTCATACGTTGGAAAATTTGAAAAATGCAAGTACTTGATGTTATGAGATGGGGTGGATGGAAATGCAGTTGTTTATGTCAAATCTTTTGTATTATAAAAAAAAATTTACTGAAAAAAATTTTTTTTTTCCGACAAACTGAGAATAAAAACCAGATTGGCTAAAACGCTCCTGAAAAGAATATAACGCCATCTCAATGATAGTCAAGTGCACAATGAGATGACTCACTTTTATCTTAGAAATAATCACAAGTTTGATCCTTACTTTTAGGAAGTGGAATGCACTACTTACCTCGAGTTTAGAGGATCAAACTCCATAGGCCCATTCCTCCGAGACGAGAGACCAATGAGACCCAATATTATTGGAACTGAGAGTGAATCCATTATGAAAACAAAAAGGTCGCACCGATTTTCCAACGTAGGTATGTATTTGGACCAACAAAGCCACGTTTTTTTCGCATTTAACGCAGTTTTTCTCCGAAAACTTCCCTACAAAATTTTTTTTTAAATTATACCGTTAGAAAGCATCTCATTGTGCACTTGACTATCATTGAGATGGCGTTATATTCTTTTCAGGAGCTAGCCAATCTGGTTTTTATTCATGGCTTTGTGAAAAAAAAAATTTTTTAAGTAAATTTTTTTTTATAATACAAAAGATTTGACATAAACAACTGCATTTCCATCCACCCCATCTCATAACATCAAGTACTTGCATTTTTCAAATTTTCCAACGTATGAAGCTGGTATCTGAGGAAAAACGTGTACTTATTTGGACCGACAAAACCACGTTTTTTTGCATTAAACGCAGTTTTTCTCCCAAAACTTCCCTATAAACATTTTTTTTTAATTATACCGTTAGAAAGCTGACAGTTTGAGGAAGTTTTCCCTGAAGAGTGCCTGACGATACCTCTAATAACAAACAATTAGCTTGAAAAATGGTAATTTCCGAAATAATTTTAAAATTTAGACTTTGGCCTATTTTTTTACCAATTAAAAATACATTTAAAAATTGCGTTTTCCATTAATCGATTAGTAAATTTTACGCTCTTTCCAACGGTATCATCAGATTTAAGATTGCTCTTAGAACAAGGGAGTTATAGCCGTTTTAATGAGGAAAGGTTGAAAACACGAAAAAAAATCTTAAAAATAAAAAAAGTAGGATTTTTAGGGGAGTAAAAAAAAGTTAAGGGACAAAAAATGTTGAAAATTAATTCTAGAATCGACCCCTGGATTTCCGCCTATCACAAGTGTAGACACCCTGTATACACTATTTCGAAATATAGTTTCCCTAGTGGGTAAAATCCGAGACAGGGAAAACGAGTTGATACCTCTTCACATAAAATAAAAAATAATAAAATAAACTAACATATCTGTAAAATTGAAAACCTTAATACAAAAAAAAAAAAAAAAAAAAAAAAAAAAAAAAAAAACATTTCACCCGAGGTCTATGAACCACTTTTTTAAGACACATAAAACATCAGTAAAAGTGAAAAACTTGGTACAGAAAAATAACAATAAAACATTTCACCCGAGGTCTATGAACCATTTTTTTAGGACACTGTCAACTTTTTTAGGATTGCTTACCAGCTCTGCCTTAATATTAAGGGGAAAATTGTTGTACACTCTTATTCCAGTAGAAAAGAATGTGTGCATGGAGGCAGTTGTACGAACACATGGTAAATTAATTTTACCCTGCGATTGAAATCTTGTGGTTATTTCATGAGAAGGGTAGGTAAAACGTTTCTCCTTCAACAGCTGCTTAACACTAGTAGCTTCAAATAGGCTTTGGAATTTCAAAATTTTCAATTTTCGGAACAGCGGTTCTGTATGCTCTAGGAATTTACTTTTAGTAATAACACGAAGCAGGATTTTCTGACAAATGTTCACGGGGCTGAGAGTCATGGCATAAGCACCACCCCAGGCCGGCAGTCCATATAACAAAATCGACTGGGCTAATGCGTAATATAATATTGTCATCAGTCCCTCAGTAAGAAGCTTTCTGAGGTTGGCGAAAACATAAATCAGTTTTCTTAACCTCTTATATACCAGATTAATCTGAGTTTCCCACTTAAGATTAGAATCGAAGACTACTCCTAAGTATTTTATATTATAACATTTTTCCACTTCGGGGCATCGCAAACAATTGATGACACCACAATCGGAACTATTTAGACGAATGTTCAGGTCGTCATTGGGAAGCGTAGTCGACGACAAACTAAACGGTACATATTTAGTTTTGGAGAGGTTTAATGTTAGTTTATTTGTTATTAGCCACTGATTGACTTTCTGCAGGCCGAGGTTAGCAATTTCATACACCTGATTCCAGGTGTCAGCGACAAAGCATAAAACCGAGTCATCCGCAAACCAAACCACGTCACCACTCGTCTGAAGGGTGCCAAGCTCGTTAATATACACTATAAAGAAAATTGGACCGAGGACCGTACCTTGGGGAACGCCAAAATAGCTGCATTTAATGTAGGACCCTAGGCAACCATTAAGCTTAACACATTGGGTCCTTTCACTGAGGTAACTTTTAACCCATTTCAATGCCGTTCCGGAAATACCAAGCGCTTCAATTTTTTTAACCAAATTAGAGTGAGAGATTGTATCAAACGCTTTTGTTAAATCAATGAAGACCGACAATACTTTTTTACTTTCATCTAAATTATTCATTATTTTAGCTATCAAATAACAAATAGCATCCTGGGTACTTCTCCCCGACCTAAAACCATACTGTTTGTCACATAAGAAGTTCGACCGTTCTAAATATTCAACCAGCTGAAGCTTGACACATTTCTCGATAACTTTAGCAACATTACTAACCAAGGATAATGGTCTATAATTACTTAAATTTTGTTTGTCTCCTGCTTTATACAACGGGCAAACTACCGCTTTTTTTTAATATGCCTGGAAAAATTCCCCTCCTCATACTTAGATTTACTAGATGGCACAACGGTCGCACAATGTGTGGCTTACAAAGTTTAAGAACACGGGCGCTGATCCCATCCCAACCAGGGCCCAAATTTATCGAGACGCCTCATTCTCTTCGACGTTGAATTTGTTAAGCGTTCTACATCAAAACTGGCCTCCAATTGGAAGTACGTGGTGTGTGTGCGGGAGGGGGCGCAAAGACATAAAATGTCCCTCGTAGTTGCGTACTTGTACAAGAGCAGTTTTTTTATAACACATTTTGTTCATGCCTAAAATTATGGATTTTCGTCAAAATCTGTATACAGAATCATCTATTTTTAACCGTTATTGGAGAAAACAGGTTATTATTGAAAATGAGAGAATCTAAGAGGGGGAGCGTAGCTACATGGACACTGTATATAGCTCCCAGAAGGGACCTGTTGTTGAAATCTATCGGAAACGGATCGTTTATAGGTGTGATAATATAAACCCCGACTTTGGGACCTCCCTTTATTGCACCCAATACATATCAATATCAATCAATCTATCCGTTTATTTGTACAAAGTACTGGTAAATACCTAATTTACTGTTACAAGGACTTCCGACACCAATAGTTTATGTGTTATATAGGTTGTTTAATGTTTTATATGTGTAATAGATGCTCAATGCTGAATAGCTAGTTTTTGAAATAATCAAAACGGCTATTCCACAAAATTACACAACAACATTTTTTGTAATTGCGTGCACCTGCATTGTATTATACTGCTCGCTACTCATCGTGAAAGATGAATTTCATACCTCTAACTTTATTTTGAGTTCAAAAGTGGCCCGAAAGGATTTCCGCATCGATGACCAAGCTTGAAGGCATCGCCCGACTCTTTTGTAACGTAGCACGAACAAAAGAGAAACGAATATATCGTGGAGCCTCCCAGAAGTTTCCTGTGAAGGGTTGAAAAGGCCTAGAGAGCGGCAAAGTCGGCTTTTAGTTGAGAACTACGGAGTTGCTTCTTCCCGGGGATCGAAAGCTGCTTTTTGCCTTTTTCTTTCCAGGATGCATTTCCCCTTCTCCATCTCCCCCTTACGGGCCTCTCTAACAACTGCACTGTCGACACGTCGAGGCTCTTCAGCCGGGCGTAAATCAAAAGAACGTGTTTCCGTCGCGTTATAATAATTGCCTGCAGGGGCGCCCTACGTGTGTCATTCGGTGCGTGAGTGCGAGCGAACGTGAGCTGGCTTATTTTGCTAATTAGGGGGGGAAGGGCGATCGTTTATAAAGAACAACGAACTGCGTGAACGTTTGAAGTTGACTTTTGTTAAAGTCGCGGAGGGAAGAGAAAGTAAAACATATTGTGGAAGGCGGTGTTAGCCACCTTAATTTCCAAACAGTAAAATTCTTTCAAATATGACTTAAATGATGCTCTATCCTACCTTGCATGCAATGCTACTTTTCCCAAGATGGCTGTCATGTGCTTTTATATTCTACTGAAATTGAACTATAGCCTTAGATGTGAAACGTATGATTGAGTTTCATAAATAAATTCTTGAGGATAATAAACGATGATAAAACCAATGTCTTCACAGTAGATGTTGTATCAAATGTTTATTATTCATCTAGAGATCATTTGAAAAATCTACTAAAACCACAAGTGATAGAGGATTTTGAATTTCATACGCATAATCATAAAAGTCATTCATTATTTGGAATGATTTGATCATATTGTGTATATACACAATATGGTCAATTGATCAAGTTTCATTGTATAAGGTTTTTTCTTCTTATATACCAAAAAACTTAATAAAAGTAGATATTCCGTGGTACCTAACTATTGTTGTTTAACAACTAGCATACTTGAGGCATTGACACGTTGATTAAAAACTTCGTTGGCAACCACACATATATTGTTTACTGAAAATCATTGATTTGTTAAATAGGTATGTTATATTGTTATTCATTTATATGTTATATTTGTTATTTATTTATATGTTATATGTTTATAAGATTTTTATATATGTGATTTTATAGATGTTATTTGTTGTTAATTGTATTGTTGTTTACCTCTTAGCTCTGTATTTTGTACCTCATCAAGCTTTCCACTCCTGCCTGTCCATGTATTCAGGATGGTCATGGTATAATTTGCTCAGTTGTTTATTTACAACTACGTCAATTATATAAATAACTGTTTTAAAAAATCAAAAATGGGGAGAGGAACTGCAGCTTAAATTAATTTAATTTCACTGAATGAGTGTCTAATTTGATATCATCAATGTTGTTGAGGAGGGTTTTATTTGTCCTTGCTGTGTGTCACTAACTGTGTGTGTCACCATATCTGTCTTCTGCCTCTTCTGTATGTTTCACACATTAGAGTATTATTAAAAATAGTTTGGTAAAAACTATCACTTAAACTATATAAATCATTTTTAATATTAAGAGCTTTCGATCCAGCTTTTACTATCTTAATATTTTCTTTTATTTTTCTTTTCCAAGTATTATTCTCTTTACCTATTATTTTAACATTTTTAAAATCAGGCTTATGATTAAAATCTAACATGTGTTGTGAAATACCAGTATTATTTCTTGAGCCCATTTGTTTCCAAGGGTCGTGTGAATATGTCCTCTGTTGTTCTGGTGGATATAGTATCCGGAATAGTTTGTATAATGCTGCAGATAGGAAGATGAGCGCTAGCATGTGCATGCGGATTGTTTTATGTAAGGGTTTACGTCCAAACGATTTGGCGCTCAGGAGTTGGCGTCAGAAGAACACCGAAATAAGTACAAAGGTTTACTATTGCAAATATTAATTAGAATTGGAAACTTAATGCCAAAAAAAAACTTATTTTTTTTCCACAAAAAATTTTGTCGACGCTACTCAGGTTATAATTCTCAACCGAATTTCGTGGTTTTTATTTCGTTCGATGCCAATCGTAGCCTAGTTGGTTAACAAACCTCGGAAACTTGCTATAGCTCTATTGCTGATAGAATGAGGAATAGAAGACGCAACAGCCAATTCTTCTCACCGCCGCTCAAGATAGAATTCTGGACCATAATTCCGAAGTCAAACTAGCACGCAAAGTGTTTTGCAGGGTTTTCCGAGCTGATGACCAAACATTGAAGCGACCCTCGAGAAGCCGTCTTCAGTGAGATGAGCACGAACAAAAGGACCTGTAATATATGCGCGGAACCTCCCCAGAAGTTCTCCGTGGAGGGCTTGAACGGGCCGGAAAAAACTGGCAAACTCGACTTTTAGTTGCCAACCTCTGGCTTCGCCGCTTCCAGCTGCTTCTTCCACGCTCGCATCCCGTCTCTTCTTCCCTTGTGCTCGTATAACAATTGCATTGTCTCCTGCCACGGAGTGAGTAGAACCGACGTGGTTCCGACGCGCATTAGAATGATTGCTTGTACCCTTGAGAAGCCCTGCGTGCGTTATTTGGTGCGTGGTAAACCACCAACCGGTGTAAGATTATTTTGCTAACTGGGAGAGAGCGTTGTTTATACAGTGACAAAAACACGACAAAATACGTGAATCTTTTAAAGCGGTTTTTTGTTAGAGTCCCAGGAGGGGATGGAAGCTGATATGATTTAAAAAGGTATGATGATAATGGTGAATGTGCTACTGTTTTTGACATTAAGGGCCGTTTTCCAAAAAATAAATAATAATAATTAAAAATTGAAAAAACATGAATTTTGTTCATTGGGATCAAAGATAGGCGTCAAGGCTTCTCCAGTTTTCACGATATTCCGCCCCCAACAAACTTCATATTAGCAACAGGAATAACAAAGGTTAGGGAACCTAACAAATGGGTCGCGAAGAGTAACGCAGTTTAAGTATTCGGAGGATGTTGTGGAGGATTTGTAGTAGCGTATGTCTGCGCATGAACCTGCTGATCATTTTAAGATCTCTCCGGCAGTTTAGCCTTTTACTATGAAGAAAGATACACACGTACACAGAAAGCTAGCAATGTCATTTAGAATTTCTTAAACAATAACAAATTTTAGTTATGGACGTTTATAGATGATTTGGGATGGTTAGGGCAGTGCAGGCAGTAGGCCTGATCATCATTACTATTCGGGTGATAGTTAATAATTAACCTAACAATCAACAATGATTATTATTATTATTATTTTGTTAGTCCTGTGCGCCTATCATCAACTGTCATAGTTCTGTGATAGCGTTCTCGACTAGTAACCGAGACATCCTCGGCTTGTTTACGAAAAACAGTCCTTTTTTCGTCTCGCAAATTTCAACACTCGCGCCTATAATAGGGTAGTCCATGTAGGTTCGTTGACTCATGGCCTTCTTCAACATTGAAAGAATTTGATTAGGGTCGGCAAGAGGTGTTTAGGGATGGTTGGGGCCAATCCAAAATGACTAGACTCAACTTCTCATTATGTAATAAAAATCGTTTGTAATTAGAGTGGATATGTTACTAAGATACAAGTTTAGCCTTTGAAGGGACGGTGATGGACAGGATGGAGTGGGAGGTGCTCAGGTCGAAACTGGGACATCTCATGCAGGAAACCCTTGTTTCGCACGATATATCAAATTACATCAAGGCTTATCCAGTTTAGTCTTTCAGCGAGCATATATAGATAGATAGACAAATAAACTTTGGTTGTAAGTATGAAGACGTATATCTAATTGAGTTCCTAAGGATCGGAACACCAATTTTACCACATTTTACATATTACCGCTCCCTGTCGCTCACAAAAATGAATAAAAATTTGATTTTATAAAACTGTCTGGTTTCAATGTTCCTTAATCAGGGATTCGGGGACTAGCATTGGCACATATTCTAATCATTTAATAGTGACAGAGAACAAACAGTCCACATTGACAAAACGAAAAACGTAACTGCTATAATCCACGAATACGGCTGTTCGCAAGGCACTTCAATAGGGCCGATTATTTTTTGCTATATTCGAATGATCTTGCTTTACAAAAATATTCCGAGAAAATCTATGTTTGCTGATGATGTTGCCTCAGTAAACTCCGGGCAAACATGGCAGGAGATCCATCAAAATGCCGAGAAAGATTTGAGGGCGATTGGACAGCGCATAAACACCAACAAGCTTACCAACAATGCTACGAAATCGGTTTTCATAGATATAGTAAGAAAAACAGAACCACCTCCCCTGACCTACCCTTGTGACCCTTTGACATTTGCAATGACTTACCGTGTGACCGTTCGAAAATCAGAAACGTGAATGGTTTAGTTTATTTAGGATTGACGTTTGATTCTCAAATGAAATGGACCCACCACGTTCAAAGCTAGTGTCGAAAGCTAAGTAAACCCTGTACTCTGTATAGGATCAAATTTCTATGAGAAAAACTAAAGATCAATATTAAACAGGCGCTGTTTGAGTAAATTTTACAGTATGCCATTGTAATATGGGGAAGCACTTTCAAATAGGTACCTAATTGATAACACTTTTGAGATTCAAAAAATGACATTAAGGGTAATAGTTCAATAAGCCCACACGGTACTCCGCCGATCAATTATTTCATGATTTGAATTTGTTAAGTGTCCACCAATTGTACTCATTGAAAAGGCTGACACTAAGTGGTAAACACAAAAGGACGTAATCAAAATCATATAGACTGAAGTTGCCGAGAGATGGAAAATTGCTCATATTACCTACATTAAAATACAGAGGCATGCAAATTATACATCTAATGAAGGTAAATAGTGGACAGCTATTGAAAAGAGCAACTTGTAAACTAGTAAGTGATAACCTTTGTGAGTATTTTTTAACGAATGTTGACAACATATAACATATTTTTTTCCTCTAGGCAGGTGAGGAAATCTTCAAGATCCTAATGTGAAAATCGGATCTCGTAAGATCCCTAGAAGGGACCGCTCTTCGGGTTATGTAGGATTCAAACCCACTACAATCTTAGATTCCTTACCCACGTTGGAACTCAGCCTTTAACTGTTCAACACATTACTTCAGGCCGAGTCCTTGGGATGTATTTATTCCTCTCGGTTCATTGGTAGTTTCCTCTGTCTCTCCCTCCTTTGGGAGATATTTCTCTGCAGGATGTCTTCGACATAGACAACTACGAAGGTCCAATGCTCCTCTCTTTCAAGCATTTCGGCAACTATATTGTCCGGTGTCCGGATTTTATAACATTAACAGCAACATACATGATGTTGTCTACTAAGTACATTACCTGGAAGTGGAATCTAAATGTTAATAACTAATGTGGCGTAAATACAGTGTTGTAGATATTCTATAAAAATTAGAAGTAAGAACCAACCCCGGGGCCGGGGCTCAGCGTTGCACTATCCAGCTCAATCATCGGTTATTATTCAGTTGAAGAATGTAACATTTAAAATGATGCCAATAAACTATCAATCTATCAGTCTTATTGAATGTTGCTTGAGAGCCGGTTGTCATTGTGTCTTGCAGGAGTATGGAGAACTGCAGCGAGTGGTTAGAGTTGGGTCCGCCGCCGGACACGATCCTCACCCTCCCGCCGCCCCCGCTGCCGTCCTTCCTGCAGGTGACCGCCTCCAACCTCAGCAACTGCAGCCACAACGTTTGCGAGTGGTCGGGAGCACAACCCACAGGAGTTCACTTCGTCGAGCTGTCTCCTCCAGGTGAGTCGCTTTCTTTTCACGGCCACTAAAACATTCCAGACAATCGGTTTTGAGAACATGGAACGAGTGCCACGGAATGATACGTTTTAGAAACAAATTTTTCCTAGTATCCACTGTCACCGATCCCTTGATGTTAATTTTCATTGGACAACGTTATCCAAAATCATCTCGTAATCGAAAATTATATGCATAGATATATATATGCATAGATCACTTAAATCGGTTCTGAACCCAAATACCTATTTGGATTCGTTGATCATATTTTTGTGCCCCCTGAAATTCAATAATCGCTCTATCACCTTGAAACACGCACACTCCAAAGCTTAGTAGAAATTTAAATCATGAATGCAAGCCAAATGAATGAAATTGAATAATATACCCCAGTGAAAGAATTTGTAGCGTTTTCTTAAAATGCCTATAATATAATAAGGCATATTATGAGAGTGTCGGTTCCTTCTCAATACGATTTGAGGAAAACTCACTTAATTTGAATGTGGCAATTTGGCAACTTGTTCTTCGAGACGTTACTTCAATGAAAACAAATAAAGTTTTTTGATGTTTCATGATTTTGTTTAGTTGGGATCCATATAATAAAAATTAATAGGTAACGGAATAGAAAACAAGCGCACTGGACGATATCATAACAGATAACAGACAACTAGAGAGGGAAGGGGACTTGAAGGAGAGGGAGTTATGAATGGGTACGAATAGATGGTGGGTGTAGTCGATTGTAAAGACGGGCTCATACGTGATCGCGAATGTCTGGTGAAGCCAAGAACACGTATTTCACGAGAGCTGGGGGTCCAAGTGCACATCAAGGTCCACAATTCCATCCGCACGAAGAAGTGCCACACCACCGACCACAGCTTTTGCTATTTCGGAGCAATAACGACTCCTTTTCCATTTCCAGGGTAGCATATGAAATTCCCTATCGCATGTAGGCAACGAGTAGTTACTTAGTTTCTAATATACTTGATACACGAAACAAGCATATTCCACCGTTCTTGAATCACCCACTCACTTCACGGTGAGCATGAGAGGGTCTATCCTAGAGTAATCAACGTCACCATTAACCTAATCAGGCCGTCCACGGAGCCCCACCTGCCTCCGGCGGCCCTGGAAACTGCGGAGCTAATGATTGCCCTGAGCGCCCCGTTTATTTCCGTCGCAGATGACGGGCCGCTGTTCATCGCCGCTCAGCCGTTTCCGCGGTACCTGAGGTTAACGTTGAGCCATGAACCCGTTTATGAGGCCGAGGAGTCACGGGCTTCCAAGCGGCTTCCACGACACGAACGAGCGAATTTAAGTTTGACTGTACGTGCATAATAAAAGTACATTATGAGCGTCGTTCATTAAGTACGTGATGAAACGGGTTATGTACCTATTTCCAAGATAGCCTCATGTGCACGTTACGATTACTAAGATTGGTACTTAGTTATCTCATGTAAGTGACCATACGAAATTGTCGTCAGCCTCGATCATATGCCGTCTAAACACCATGAAACCCCTCATTTGGAAAATGGCCTTTTTTTGAGTACCATTGCGCTAAAGTTGGGTATCAAGACTTGGACAATGAATAAATGAATAATAGTTAGACTAACAGCCCGAAGGGCCGATCTTGTTCAGAATAATAGTATCATTCCAAGTTAGACATAACTCTAGATATAACTATCGGCTTTTTGAACGGAAGATTCACTGAATTTTTATCATTTTGAACGAAATTAGGAATGCTGATCGTTTTCAATCTCATCTGAACGACACGCCAAGCCGAGTTTTCCCCGGCCGATAGCGCTGACCCCCAACGGACGATTCCTTCGGGAAAACTCGGAAGGGGGAAGCGAGCCGGGGCGGTATAGATACGACCAGCCCTTCGGCAGAAGTCAGTCAGTTGGTGGAAGCCCTTCTGGGGAGTATTAACAGAACACTTTGTTTTCTTACTCGTAACCTAACTTCTACTAGCTAGGTCAGTTAGTTATGGAAAGGGGGCCCCCAAAGCAAAAAAAGGGAAAACAAATTTCAACTTCTTTGGGAAGAGGATTCCGTTTTTTAAAGCT
>JAVIWC010000055.1:0-15170 GCA_031894815.1 Creontiades dilutus | reverse complement strand
ACAGAAGCGATGGGTGCCCTTGATACCCTCATCACTGCGCGAATGGGTACTGGCGAGCTGCCACGGCAGCGTGTGGGCCGGACATCCCGGGAGGGAAGTCACGGAAAAGGTGGTCCGGAAAACAGGATTGTGGCCGAAGATGACCCGTACCATCAAGGAGTTCATCGACAGATGTGAACCCTGCCAACGCCGAAACACCCCGAGTGGACTTCAGGCCCCGCTTCAGCGCCCGCTGATTCCCTCCGAGCCTGGAGAGGTGGTCGGTATGGATTTCGTAGGACCTTTGCGCACGGAGTATGGACTCTGCTACTTACTAACAATGATCGACCCTTTCTCGAAGTATGCCGAAGCGTACATAGTGACCAACACCACCGCCGAGAAAGTCGCCCGAACCCGTGTGCGGAAATATATCCTGGTACACGGAGTACCCCAGCGATTGGTGACCAACCGAGGAACCGCCTTCACGTCCGAACTCATACAAAAGCTGTGTCAGGACTGGGGTATCAAGAAAATACAGACCGGACCGGACCTTGGTATGTTGTGTCCCGCCTTTCCGACGTCACTTACGAGATACGTGATGTGCTAGGGAAGAACAACCAGGTAGTGCACCTGAACCGCCTGAAACCCGCTTCAGTAGAGGGAGTGCCCGACGAGGCCTTCGTCGACAACCTACCCCAAGAGGTCCCTGCCCCCGTTCCGCCCACAAGGGACGTATTAGGAGACCAAGACCGCTGGGAGTTGGACGAAGCCTGGGAACATGAACACAACTATAGCGACCCCGGAAGCCCAGAAGATGCACCAGAAACCGCTAGGATTGACCCCCCGTCGTGCTCCCCCGAGAACCCCCCTGCTTCACGGTACGAACTTAGAGCGAGACCGGTGCGAGACTACAGGAAGATGCACGTCACTGGCGCCCTCGCTGGTGTGGTTCAGAACCCTGACGGACTGGGTTGGCTGGACCCAAAAAGCTTCTGTAAACTCATGGACTTGACTACTGGAGGTTATATTAAACCCCAGCTCACAAAGCGGAGGAAGGTATTGTAAAACAACAAACCACGCAAGCTCTGTGAAATATGTATTTATTGTATATATCGTTTTGTTTTGATACAAATGTGTGTTTATTGACAATTTAGTGTTATCATTTTACAATAATAGAGTATAAGTTTTGTACCAGATAAGTGGCCATATTATTCCACGTTATTCCTTCCGCCCATTCACTTACACAAAAGCGATTTAAATCCAACATAAAGTATATGTCAAAATAAAGAATAAGGCCGGTACACTATTTAAACTGTTTTATTCAGGATGGCACAGTGGACGTGGTAGAATCACGAATAATGAGAACTGCGATTTGGAAGACAGCAAGTACTTGTGGAAAGTTGATTATTGACATAAAATCATATACGCGTCGGAGGGAAGCTCTCGAGTCAGGGGTTCCATCCTGCCGCCAGTGTTGCCATCCATTTGTCAGCTCTAACGATCCAGTTCCATTATCAGCGCTCCTCGCGGTAACTTGTTGCACATCAACATCGAATTTCAGTTTTTGCCGCCTTCGTTTGAATAAGGACCGGACCTAGCCCGGGGCCGACACGGCCAATCCTGACAGGCTAGCGCCTCGCAGCCTGAAATTGAAAATTAGAGCGGTAGACACTGATACTGTGAAAAAATAGAGAGCAGTGTACCTTAATTAGGCTTTAATTCACTTAAGAACGCGACATGAATAATGAGACAATTGAAATTAGAAATTTAGGTTTGCGGAATCCATGACGATGAATCATCAACAATAATAATAATAATAAACTGAATCACCACATTCACCCCCTCAGAAAGAGGTGAGATAATCTTGCAAGTAAGCAGGAAGGCGACGCTCCCTTTGGGGTCTTGAGGTAGGTAGTCCATCAGTAGTTAGTTGGTTACTTTGTGGTTTATCGTGTGCAGTACTTGGCGGAGATTGCGTCGCTGGATCACAGGTTGACTGAGTAGATGATGGTTCCTCGGGCTGACTGGTCAACTGGACGGGAGGCGAGTCTCCTGAGCGAGGTGGTTCGTCCAAATCACTCTCTCTCTCTGCACATGGGGCCAAGTGGCGGAGAGACACTGACGTTTCCCGGCCGTCAGGCAGCCGAACGAAGGCGTATTCTGGATTTGCCTCGATTAACTCCACTTGTTGCACCGCAGGCTCATATTTTGAAAGTCGTTCAAATTTTCTCATTAAGATAGGGCCTGGAGTCAGCAACCAAGAAGCAACAGCCGATCCATGATGAGATCGCCGTTGGTGAACAAACATTCGCTCGTGTGGTGTGGCATTGGTTGAAGTGCACAACAGGGACCGAATACTGTGAAGAGCGTTGTCAAGCACGAGCTGCCATTGCGTCAACTTCATGTTCTGACTTCGAAGAGCTAGTTGAATGGTCTTCCAAATAATGCCGTTGTAACGCTCTGTCTGCCCATTTCCCTGTGGATTGTAGGGAGTGGTCCTACTGGTGGCGACCCCGTTCGAAGTTAGAAATGTTTTGAGTTCCTGAGAGACAAGCGACGTGCCTCGATCCGAATGTACATATGCTGGCGTCCCAAAAATGCTGAATAATGAGAGTAGGTGTTTGATTACCGTAGAAGAAGATACATCACTACAGGGAAAGGCGAAAGGAAAGCGAGAATATTCGTCAACCACTGTTAGTATGTATTTGTTTTGGTTCGAAGATGGGAGTGGCCCTTTGAAGTCAATGTTCAATCTCTCGAAGGGAGAGGTAGCTTTGATGAGGTGTCCTTCGTGACGAGCATATCGAGGCTTCAGTTCTGCACAAACTTGGCATGCTTGCGAAATTTTCCTGACTTCCTCAAGCGAAAAGGGAAGATTCTTAGCACGTATCCAATGTAACATTCTTGTAATGCCAGGGTGGCAGAGTGAACTGTGGATTTCTAAAAGAGAAGGAGTTGTCAATGTTGAGCACACCCTTGAGAAGGCATCTGCTGCAGCATTTTCTTTCCCTGGTCTGTAGGATATGTTGAATGTGAAGCTGGCTAGCTCCAAACGCCACCTTGTTATTTTCTCATTTTTTATTTTATTTGCTATTTTGGAATCAAAAATAAACGATACTGCTTGTTGATCTGTGAGTAGCTGAAAATGCCGTCCAAGAAGGAAATGTCGCCACTCTCTGAGAGCCTCAACAACCGCGTAGGCCTCCTTTTCAACTGACGAGTGCCTTTTCTCAGATTCCGATAACGTCCTAGAAAAGAACGCTACTGGCCGATGACACTGCGTTAATGTAGCTCCAATAGCTCCTTGGGAAGCATCTGTCTCTACTACTAGTAGCTCATCTGGGTTCAAACTAACGATAGATGCTTTCATGATTTGGCGTTTAATATCTTCAAAAGCTGACTGAGCTTGTTCAGAAAGCGGAAAGTTTTTGCATCTAAGAAGTGGCTGAAGTTTTTCTGAATACATAGGGATCCAGCGGGAATAGTGCGCAAATAGTCCAAGGGCCCTTTGCAGTGCCGCTGTATTATCTGGAAGAGGCAGGTTGACAAGGGGCTTCATACGGTTGCGATCAGGTCGAATGGTATTGTTTTCAATTTCGAAACCTAGAATATGTATGTTTTGTAGGCCGAATTTCGATTTCTCTTTGTTAATTGTCAACCCATATTTAGCCACAGCTTCGAGAAACCTCTTCAAATTCACGTCATGGTCCTTCTGCGTTACTCCGCAGATTGTGACGTCATCTAAGTAAGCAAACGTACCCGCCAAGCCCTCTTTATGAATAATTTCATTCATGACTCGCTGAAAACCTGCAACTCCATTCGTGACCCCGAAAGGGATTCTTCGGAACTGATACAGGTGGCCGCAAGCCTCAAAGGCTGTGTACGGTTTATCTTGTTCTAGAATTGGAATCTGATGGTAGGCACTTTTTAAGTCTACTGTGCTGAAGTGAGAATAAGTAGCTATTTTTCTCACTAGAGTATCAATATTAGGAACCGGATAAGCATCAGGGTGTGTAAATCGATTTATGGTCCTCGAATAGTCAATGCACATACGTTTTTTTTTGTGATCACCATCTACTATAATGACCTGAGCTCGCCAAGGGGAATGACTGGTTTCAATAATACCCTCTTTCATCATTTGCTGAACTTCCTGTTTAATAAATTTTTCCTCACACTCTGGACGTTTTCTAGATTTGATTGCTATTGGTTTGCAGTTTTGAGCTAAATTGGAAAAGAGCCTGGCAGGGGGAACTGAAGCTGCTGCTAGAGCGCAAATAGAAAGCGGTGATTTCCCTCCTCCGAAAGTAATGTTGACTTGCGAATGCTGCTGAAGAATGTCATGCCCTATTAATATATCCGAACAAAGATTTGGGAGTACAAAAAGACGTACCTTAGAATACGAGTTGTTTAATAGCTCCAATTTAACGTAACAACACCTGTTTACTGTAGTGCACAGAGACGTGGAGGCCATCGAAACAGAGCTTTTTGTCTGCTGGAATGAGAATTTGTTTGAGAGAGCAAATGCCTGGTTGATGTAACTATCTGAGCTACCTGTGTCGATCAAGCAGTCAGAAGGAATGCCATTCACATGGGCTACTACAGTGGTTTTTCTCAAGCCTAGGGCAGCAGACGCAAGAATAGATGCAGACGATGAATGGGTTACGGATGGATCCTCGGCTTTGTATTCCTGTGTGGACAATGAAGAGGCTTGGAATTCTTTCTTAGGTGACCGACAAACTACTGCATAATGTCCAATTTTACCACAGGCTCGGCATTTGGCAACCTGTGCCGGACAATCTGATCGAGAATGTCGACCCAACCCACAAAAATAGCACTTATGACGAAAGCTGTTCTCGCGCATTGGCTGCTTTAGAGAAGCATTCAGGGAAAGGTCTGTCAATGCTCTCAATGTGTTGTCACTGCTTTCATACGACTTGGACTGACGTATAGCCGACTCGAGTGTTACTGCTTGAGTTTTGGCTTCGTCTAATGAAAGAGTTTTGTTTTCTAAGAGTCTTTGTCGCATAGATGGATTCAGCAATCCTCTGATGAAGGCATCGCGAATATACTGTGAACGGTGTTCATCCGCGGTAACAGCGGCGAAACTGCAGTCCCTACTTAGCTCCTGTAGAGCAACGAAATACTGTTCTACCAACTCATCAGGGCATTGTTTTCTGGTAGCGAGCTGATGTCGCGCAAAAATTACGCTTTTTGGTTTCACAAAGAGAGTTTTTAAAGTCTCAATGGCTTCCGAGTAAGTAGAACACTCAGAAATATGCATATACAAGCTCGGAGTCAAATGATTTATTAGAACAGAAAGCTTTACCTCGTCATCATCTTTATCTTCATCTTCAGCAGCTGCCATGTGGCCATGACCATTCGGCCATGCTGAGAAAAACCATTCTAGTAACAAGGTGGTCCCTATTCGATATGAACTGTGACACTGAATCAACTCAATTGATCAGATAAATCAATAGTTTGCATTTTTAGAGAAGGAACGGAAGTACGTTCTTATTTGCACACACAGACACCATCTTCCACCATAGTACATAAACCAGTACTAAGAAGATACACAGTCTTTTTTTTTTTTTTTAAATCCCAATGTAGCATTCATTTGAACCGAAAAAGGGGCAGCACAGAAAGATGGTAGTCTTGGGCATAATCGGTACCATGGGCACACAGGATATAGAACCTCCAGTGGATATAGACCTCTACTTCTTGAACAGTCCCAATGGGTCTTTGACGCCATCTGTTCAACATTTAGACAGTATGCTATGGTATGCAAGAGGTTTTAGTATCAATGTTGACTCTGATACAAAATCCTGAGCAATACCGTTACAACAAACTAGCTATCACTGTCACCACACCAGTAATTCTGCATGAGTAACACGCAACTCATCTTAGAACAGCCGGTGCAACTGTCCATTTGTACAAGACAAAAACATCTTCATCTCCCGAGGCAATGGGATTAAGACCTGAGAGGAAGATAAATTAAGCGCGCATAAATGGCAGACCTACAAGTTTCGAATGCCATACATTCAGAGAGACTGAACTCTGAACAACAACTCAACCTAGGATTTCTGAATGTTGATTGCTTACTGGTACAATCCAACATTCCCTGGGTGGCCACCAAGGAAACAGCACCTTGAAACAGCCCAACCGATAGCCCTCAATCCAACACAATCTTGCTGACAGGTCTGGTGTAAAACAATGCGTGTTTTAGTAGGGGTTAATTATAATTTTAAAAAAACATTTCAGATTCAACCTTTTTTTTAAAAAAAAATAAATTATCATAATAATCAATTCCCCAAACTGTTAGATTCAAAGATTTCAATCTAGCAAGAGGTCGTTGAATAGAAGGTGAGATACCCATAGCAAAAGGCATATGATATCAACCTTCATGTAATATCATCATTAAATAATTACCATCATCACTAATATCAACTCCAAAATTACTAACGCAGTTATCATCGCATTAAATCCAATCACATTCATCTCTTACCCATTATCCAACCATGTGACCTTCATGTAAAATCATAAATTTCTGGAACACATTCAACATCAGGTATAGGATAAGCAATAACCAAACCACGTTGATCACAAAGTAACCGCTTTTAATATTTTAAAGTAGATAACTCAAAACAACACTTTCAACGTTGATAATAATAACTCAAAACAACGTTTCAATACTTGTAAATGGGTAACCCATTGAAATGCAAATCAACAACAGCCTAGAAAATCTAAGATAATAGTAACCAACTAACAAACCACGTAAACCATCACAAAGTAACCGACAAACATATTTTAAAGAAAGAACAACCATGTAACTAATGGAATAAAGTACCTCACGTTGATAAAACAAAGCATGTTAATAGATAACTCAAAACTTGCAAATAACAGCAGCCTAGAAAATCTAAGACTGAATAGTAACCAACTCATCACGAAACAGAAAGGAACAACCATGTAATGGAACAACATGTAATGGAATAAAGTACCTCAAATAAAGCCTATTCAAGCATGTTAATCTTCGTCAGAAGCAGAATTGTTTTCATATGGAACCAATTCACTTTGATCGGGAATTTTTCGGACATTCTCATGAGAATATTTGTAAGTACGATTGTCTTTAAGATTTTTCAGTAGGTAACGATCATTTTCTAAAATTTCAATTATTTTGAAAGGGCCTTTAAATTTAGGGTCGAGCTTACACTGATGGCGTGGCTCATTTCGTAACAACACCAAGTCACCTTTCGAAAAGAGTTTCACAGTTGCTTTAGTTTTATCAAATTTATCTTTATCGTATTTAGATCGCTGAGTGATATTTTTCGATGCTGTTTCGCGAATACAATCTAAATTTTGTCGAAATGGGGGTACTACAACGGAGGACGGTGTAATCATACCAACAGGTTTAGCTGTCTTTCCAATCAATAATTCTATTGGCGAGAATCGTGTTACTGAATTTATGGTAGAATTTAAGGCTAATTGGACGTCACCTAATGCTTCTTGCCATGTTCTTTCTCCAAGTTCGATAGTTGTCAACATATTAGTCAAAACTGACATTACCCTCTCACATTGGCCATTGGCTCTAGAGGCTGAAACAGCTATTAAATGAAGATCTATTTGTAATTTATCACAGTATGACTTGAAATCTTTAGACGTAAAACATCTACCTTGGTCAGCTACAATTGTTGTAGGGACACCGAACAAGGAGATAAGTTTGTGTAATCCATGAACAACACTAGAAGTATCAAGGTTGGAAACATGATGCAAAAATACAAATTTTGAAAATCCATCGATAAAGACCAGGCAATATTCCTTACTGTCTCTTTTCCCTGTTAATTTTCCGGAAACATCAACATGGACAACTGACCATGGAACAGTTCCTTTGGGGATTGGATGAAGACATATTTGTCGCTTTCCTGATTGAGTTTTAGCTACCTTACACGTCAAACAATTCTCACAGAATTTCTTAACATACTTAGCCATACCTTCAAACCAATAAAAATCAGCTAATTTTTCCAATGTTTTCTCAACACCTAAGTGCATGATTGATTCATGAACATTTTGGACTACTGCATAACGATGAATCTTAGGAATTATTGGTAAAGTGCGGTTTTATGTCCCCTTTGAATCGTTCGACATAAAATTCCAGAACGCAACTCGTAAGTATTTCTGATTGATTCTGGTAAATCATTGTTTTTACAATTAGCAGCTAATTCGGCTAATTCGCTATCAGCTTGTTGAGCCAATAACAACCAATCATTACTCAAGGTACTCAAATTAATTGACTTTTCCTTATTCAGTCGAATTTCATGAGAAGGTACAACAGTTAAGACATTGTTCATAGTTAATTCAGGTCTATTCTCAATTGCACTGGAGAGCATTGTGGGATTGCCATCATCATCTAAAGGATGACGAGATAAATAGTCTGCATGTTGCATGCGACCAGCCGGACGATATAGAATTTTAAAATCAAATACTTGCATGAGCGACCACCATCGATGGACGCGAGTATTTAAATTTTGCTTCAAGAATGAATCTTTTAATGATTTGCAATCAGTAACCACCGAAAAATGAATGTCCTGTAACATTGTCTTGAAATGTAAAAGGCTTTTCACCACAGCCATTGTTTCAAGATCGTAACTATGGTATTTTTGTTCTGCATTATTATTCTTTTTGCTAAAATAAGCTACAACTCTGGGTTTATTATTATACAAATTAATTAGGATCCCAGACACTCCAATACTACATGCATCACAATGTAATTCAACTGGAAGAGAGGGATCAAATATGGTCAAAACTGGTTCTGTGGTCAAATGTTTGATTAATGTTTGGCGTGCAGTTTCATGGACGTTATTCCAAATTAACTTTCCTTTAGAGGAAATCAAACGATATAAGGGGGCAGCAATTTCGGAAAACTTAGGTATAAATGATCTAAAATACGAGGCCAATCCTAAAAACTGTCTGAGGGAAGTCACTGTAGATGGTGGTGGCAAGGCCACAAGTGCATTTACTTTTAAAGAGTTGGGGCGCAATTCCCCTTTCTGCACATTATATCCTAAAAATTCAACTTGTGTTACCACAAAACGACATTTAGTATGGTTTAAAGTAACTCCTGCTTGAGTTAAAACACTTAATACGTGATCAAGTCTGTCCAATGCCTCTGTCTCGCTAGTAGCTGTAATCATCAGGTCGTCGAGAAAACAAATCACATACTGATGAGCAAGATCACCTAAAATTTCCAATATAGCCCTTTGAAATGCTGATGGGGCATTTTTAACGCCAAAAGGACAAACAAGGAATTCCCATTGAGCATCTGGGGTGATAAAGGCAGTTTTATCAATAGAATCAGGGTGCATATTCATTAAATGGAATCCACTAGCTGTATCTAGAACTGAATAAAATTTAGAACCCACAAGTCGATTAATCTGATCCTGAATCAGGGGCAAAGGTTGATGTTCCGAGATAGTATTATCGTTCAAAAAGCGGTAATCTACAGCAAGCCTCATTTTATTATTCTTTTTAGGAACCAGTAGGATAGGACTTGCAAAGGGCGACTGACTACGTCGTATCAATCCAGCTGCTTCCATCTCAGCGAGATGTTCACAAATATTGTTTTTGCATTGTTGACATAGGGTAAGGTTTTCTAGTAACTATCTTTCCAGGATCCTTTAGTCTTATACGAAACTCCACATTTTTCAATCGAGTTTTAGGGTATCCTGAAGAAAAATACTCAGAATATTTGCTCAAAATCCCAAATAAACGAGGTTTGTTCACATCTGACGTTTCTGTATGAACTGAACGGGGATCAAAAACATTCTCCATTGGCTTATCTGAAAACATAATATAATTATCTTTATTTTCCGCTAACGAGAGGCATTGGTCAGTATAACCATCAACATGACAGTTGTGGTTTTTCTTAGTAACGTTCTCATCAGAATTTAAAATAGACTTAACGCATTCATTACTATTTAGTTTTTCAATTTTCTTTTGCAACGATTTGGATAAATTTAAGTCCACAGGTATCAATGTACAACTATTTTTAGAAAGGGTTACAACAACATTTTGGTCTAACAAATCAGACCCTAAAATAATGGAATGAGGGATTTCGACATCCTCTACTTGGTGAAAGTTTATCTTAAGATCTAATCCATCAATGTTCACATCGGTCAGGATCTGACGAGGCGACACCACCATCCCGTTGCCCAGCCCCTTTAAGGAAATATTTTCGATTACTGATTTTCCTTGAAATTTATCAATCAAGGAACGAATCATTAAACTGCATTCAGCACCAGAATCATAGTGATAAGGATAGATATTACCTCCGTGATTCAGATGTCCACTTGGAGTGCGTGTGCAAAGATTGACTCTGCGCTCGGTGGGTTTTGGCATAGTAGATTGCTGCTGCTTGTTCTGAGGGGCAGCTGAAGTTCGAGCATACTGCGATGAATTTGGCTGAGATTTGTCTCGACGAGGACAATCTCTTTTAAAATGACCAACAGCACCGCATCCATGACAAGTATTGCTACGACGGAGGGGTTGACTTGTAGAGGGCTGCAACGAGGTGGTTGAATTCTCGCCAGATCTGCCGAATTGAGGTTGCATCCTAAAATTGGAATTTTGTGCAGAATTAGGTCTACGAAATGGTTGCTGGTTCGCATAATAATGAGGAGGGTTATTGCTAGCATGATTAAATTGTGCATTAGAACCAGATTTGAATCGTTTATAGGAATGCTTATCATTCTTATCTTGTTTATCAAAATTTCGTTTAGGTGTTCTGCCAATCAGGGAGACAGTCATTTCTCTAATAAGAGTTTCTCTAGTAAGTGGACTAGGGGAATATAATAGTTTTCTGAGTCTTGGTTCACTTTTAGCAAGATGAACTAAAGTTATCATAGGTAACAATTCGGAAATGGGCAATTTAGCTAAACGAGATTCCAAAACATTTAACATACGAGAGGCGGTGCATACTAAATTATCATGTTCAGAAGGAGATGAGGTTAAAATATCAAACAAAACAGTAGCTGGGGTCTCAGTCAAGCAATACTGGACCATAAATTGTTCCCTTAAATCTTCCCATGTCATTCCAGGAGTCAATATTTGTGAAAGCCAAGTGGCAGAAGAGCCCTTGCAAGCAGTTGATAATAGGGAATATAATTCAGATCCTGTGCGCGGACTTTCTAGCATCAACGCATCAATTTTAGTGATCCACGATCGTACGTCGAAATTAGGATGATCAGGAGAAAACTGTGGTAATTTCAATAGATAAGAGTTGAATGGATTTATCTTATTAACTAGACTTTCCATTGTTGTCATGATATTATTATTTTGCGCTTGCAAGGCCCCTTGTATTGCGCCGGCTATTATTTGAGACAAATCTCCTTGAAATGGTAAAGCAGGGATAACAGAAGGGGAAGCCAACTGTGGATTATGGACCGGGGATCTGTTTGTAATCTCAGAAGTATCTTCATTGGGGTGAGACATCAAAACCTGTTCATGAGCTGAAAAGGTCAAAGGATAATTTCATTATACAACATGGCGTCCTTAGAATAAAACTGAAAACATATAGCTGCAAGTCTCAGCCTATAAAAACCATAATAAAGTAAAATTTAAACAACGCATCTCCCGCGGGTAAAGCTCACAAAATAGAATGTTTATCATAACTTTGTGAGTCAACCCAACAAGAAATGAACTCACCCGGAATTTCAGCGTCACGATCTTCAGGTAGGTCCCGGTAGCGAGATACGATGCTTTCCACCGTCGTTCTTTCATCGGGTCTTGCTTCTTCATCACCGCGTTCTTCATCGGATTCTTCTCGTTCCATTTCCGATGTCAAAATAAAGAATAAGGCCGGTACACTATTTAAACTGTTTTATTCAGGATGGCACAGTGGACGTGGTAGAATCACGAATAATGAGAACTGCGATTTGGAAGACAGCAAGTACTTGTGGAAAGTTGATTATTGACATAAAATCATATACGGTTAAACAGTAGATACATCGATCGTTGAAGGAATGTGATTTGAACAAATTTCCGCGGGAGATGAACTTAGATCAAACATTCAGAGCAAATCATTTGTGAAAAATAGCAAAGGTATCAACGAAACGGCCAGTCCAACTCGAATGATCAAACACGAAAGATGGCGAGCGTCGGAGGGAAGCTCTCGAGTCAGGGGTTCCATCCTGCCGCCAGTGTTGCCATCCATTTGTCAGCTCTAACGATCCAGTTCCATTATCAGCGCTCCTCGCGGTAACTTGTTGCACATCAACATCGAATTTCAGTTTTTGCCGCCTTCGTTTGAATAAGGACCGAGAACGAGGCATTACGACACCGCCTCCGGGAGCGAAGCCACGAGAGAGAATCCTACA
Organism: Creontiades dilutus; assembly: GCA_031894815.1. Classification (NCBI taxonomy): domain Eukaryota; kingdom Metazoa; phylum Arthropoda; class Insecta; order Hemiptera; family Miridae; genus Creontiades; species Creontiades dilutus. Next base: position 2,826 of record JAVIWC010000055.1, on the reverse strand, counting down.
TGACACCAATGAGGGAGGATTCGACGCAGCTCTCCAAGAAAATGAGAACAAGAAGAAGGAGAAGCTCTGCCAGACCCCTGGACTCTGACAGCGAGAGTGATGACACGGATGCCGAGCCAACGACCACCCACCCGGAAACGTACTACAGCCAAGGTGAGGGACTTAACGTCACGGAGCCCGAGATAAACATCATGGAGGCCGCCCCTGACGAAACCCCAACACAAGGCCCAGTGTGCCCCGTCTGCCTCCAGCTTGCCAAGCAGCTCCAAACATTCCGTTGTCCCGCATGCAAGGACTTTTTCGGGCGGCTGCTGAAGAAATACCAACGAGGAGAACCCCTGCCGACAACCTGCGAACGACCACAAGGAGTCCATACTGCGAAGTGTTCCCGCTTGCGTCGCTACAGATATGAGGTGGAATTTAGAAAATTGTATCCCCATAAGCCCCCTCAGCCTCCAGGGGAGACGGCAGCGAGAAAGTTCACCCCCCTGGCACCCCCACACCCCGTGAGAGGAGCAGAGCAGAGGGGAAGGGCGGAGCTACCCCCGTAACCGCGGGGTTGTTCCCCCTCTCGGGGCCCACCAACTGAACCCGTGGAGGGAGGTGACTAGGAGTGGGGACGGGACCCACCTCAGGGCTCCCGACCAGCAGACGGCAGCCAGTAGTTTCTATGCTCCGAAGTTGTAAACACCTTTCTCTCGTTGTGTTGAGTCGTCCGTTCCGTCCCTGTTTTACTTTGAATCGTTCGTTAGAACGCCCCCCAGCTCGCGATCCGCGCCGTGTTATTGTGTTTCGTATTTGTTGCAGATTCAGCTCGCTTTTGGCGCGCCCCTCTGACAGTAGTCAGCCCTGTACGCCTGGAGGACCCAAGCGCCCTGTTCAACGCGCCAAGCTGCACGCCAATCGCCTCTAGCTCGGCTCTTGGCTCTCTACGCTCTAGCGCCGCGCCAGTCAACCGCGCCGCTACCTCGCAGCTCCCAGCTCGGCTCGCCAACCACGCCAAGCTACCGGCCCGGCTTGTACCACCTACAAGAGCTACGCCAAGCCGCTCCACGCCAAGCGCCACGCCAAGCCGCGCCGCGCCAAGCGCCACGCCAAGCCGCGCCGCGCCAAGCTCCACGCCAAGCCGTGCAACGCCAAGCCACTACATCTCCAGCTCGGCTCGCAGTCCCGCGCCACGCCACGCCAAGGATCCTAACCCCAGTCAGGCCTGTAAACCTCCATCACTATAAGGTAGTGTCAGTCAGAATCTATTTGTTCCCTGCTGCAATTAGGGCAATCAACTTAAACCCCTTCTGGGTGCGCACCACTACGGTGACGCTAATTGTACTAAAGTCAATCCGCTTCACAGTTTATTGTAGTCAAACTACGCTATTAATTCTACCAGCCAAGTTCCTAACATTCAGTGAATACTTTAACGGTTGTCTTACAGTTACTAGAAGATTGAGTCTTGTCTTTTTGTGTATATATTTGATAACCAAGTTACGCACGCTACCATCTAAGATATTTGTATTGAACTTATCATTTTTGCATTTACTATTTCCATATTTTGTACCATCTGTTTATTGGTTAATAAACCACGTGTTTGTGAATTCGTGTTCACTAATTTCTCTACCTATTCCCTGCAACTAGTACTGGATCAGGTTGTTTACAAGTCCCCTCAGGAGTCATTGACCCTTCAGGTCCGCTACCTTGCATTTCTTACTTTCACATTCTTTTCAATCGCTCTTAAAGCCTTGGCCGTTGGTCAATAGAATAATAGGGTCCGCAATGGTAAGCCGTCCACTTTACCAATTCACGATGCAGAGCCGGGCTTGGATTAACGGCTCAAATTGTTGATCACCCTCCATTATACTGTAACATGTTGGTGTTTAAACATCTGCAGCGGCCGCGAGGATATAAAAAGGAGTTACCAGTACCTGACCGATTCAGTTGGAGCGACGAGAGCTACTACAAAGGTGAGCAGAAGAAGAAGAAAAAGTTATCTGCCGCAAATTATCGATTTCTTCAAAGTTTGGGATATCGCGTAAAGGTGCAACATGTTGGACGTTGATCGTAAGCCCGAATTTGACGAGCGTCTCTTCAAATTTGAATATCACGCTCATGAAAGTTACGCAAGCTCGAGATTTTCACCGAGCGATGAGATCCGGTTCCCCTTTTCTCAGCCTGGCGAATACGTGCTAGTCTCTAAGAGTTACTTGTACCTGGAGGGGGATTTGAGCAACCACGATAGGTATACACTGGCACCGAATGCGATTGCACACGCATTTGATGAGATAAAACTCGCTATAAATGGTGAGATCGTAGATCGGACAAACTATCCCGGAATATCCTCTAATCTAAAAGCGTACGTCAGCTACAATAAATCTACAATTAAAGGACTCGAGCACGCAGGATGGATGATTCCCACATCGAGCGCAGCATTGAATCCTTGTGTGGATGAGGACAGTGGCACGTTTTCAGCGTGTGTACCTCTAGATACTCTATTGGGATTTGCGGAGGATTATCGCCAGGTTTTGATTAATGTCCGCATGGAACTGATTGTTAATCGTGCAGCGTCCAACGCCAACATGATAATACCACGCTTGCCAGTGGCCAGTGGTTCCACCACCACGCCTACAACGGGAGCGCCCGATGTGACAATTACTAAAATGATATGGTATTTACCTTACGCGACGCCATCGGATAGTGAAAAGGTGAATTTGCTGTCCCTGCTCGGTAAGGACGAGCCCATTACGATGGCATTTAGAAGTTGGAATCTGACCGTCTACCCCTCATTACCTACCAACAGGGAGTTTTCATGGACAGTGCGAAACACTACGGATT